>JAUZNK010082354.1:0-29590 GCA_035046665.1 Euphysa ruthae | reverse complement strand
TATATATATACAAACAGTCTACAAAGGACTTCTAGTCAGATCAGTGCATTTCCTCTGCACAAATAATATTTGATTTAAGCAAAATAGAATTCTGGGAAATCAAAGTTCATTTTCCAACATTAACAACAAGTTTTTAACCCAGTTTCTCAATCATGCTTCAGCATAGGTGTTTAATATAAGAAGAATTAAATTAATAAAACAAAAGAGCTCTTGTGATTTACAATGTAAAACTTTACACCGCTTCTGTTCTTTGAAGTGAAAAAAAAAGAAAAAATGGCTACATTAAAAATACAAATCAAAGATGGTAAAGAGTTTAAAAAACATTTAAGCTTTAGTTTATTTTTGTTATATTAAATTTGCTTTGCTTGGCACTCAGTTGTACTAATTTTTTTTGATAAAAAAATAAAATAATTAAGGCGATATCTTTGTGTGTTTGATAGCTTTATCCGTTAAAATTTGTTGATCTTAATCGAACAGGTTTTAAAATAAAATTTTACGTGATAAATTAGAAAGTTCCTTGGAAAGTTTTTTAAAAAAATTTCTCTCTTCCCTAAAACAGAAAGAAGTTCAAAGATCTTTGTTGAAAATTTTGGTTTAGGGGCCAAAGTCAAATTCGTTTAAATCATTTATCCACCAACTGAAAATAATTGTTAAGGTACCAGATGTTTTGAAAATGATAAAATCTTGATGATAAAGATATTTGGTTTTAAAATTTCGTAAAAATACCTTGGGTATCTTGATAGTTTTCGATTTTTATTTTATAGGCTTACAAATCCTGGGTTTCCCCTTGATATGTTTCCTACACTTCTTATCCGTATTCATTTAGTATTCTTTGAAATCTGATGAGAAAAAAATTTTCAAATTTACAACAATGTTTCTTGGAAATTTCCTTGTAGCCTTCAAGGATATTAGAAATGATTTTTAAATCGGGGAAATTGCACTCGCAGTTTTTCCTTAAATTTTGAATCCCTTACCTTCACCCTTTTTACAATATCCATTGAGAGATCAAAATACAAGTTCACAATTCTCCAAATCTTTCGCATTATATTATAATATAGCACCATCCTTTATGTGGTATAGTTATTTAGAGATTTTTCCTTTGAATATATTTCTTTGTTGATTATTTTCTTTAAATTTTGTTTTTATTTTTAGAAAAAGCAGTAGAAGATAGTTCAATGAAGCAACAGGTAGCCGCTGCTGCGAAGGTAGAAGCAGAATCTAAAATGAAATCAGATTCCACAATGTATAAACATTTACATGACCAAGCAGAAGCAGGTAAAGAATTTTGTGTAGGTTTTTCTGTAGCATAAGCTCTTGAGAAATTTTTTTTTTTCCATTTTTTTTTTAATGTTTGTTTGTGGCTGGTAAAACTAATAATCATTTAAATAAATTTTTGACCCCCTGTATAATAGATTATGGTGTTATGAATTCGCATTTTCAGGCCAAACATTTTTCTAAAATTAAATTATCTCAAGATCTCTGATTATCAGTTTCTCTTAAATTTTGTGCTATAAAAAGGTGATAATGATTTGGTGAAGAGACTATCTTAAATTTTTAAAATCTGGATACTAGATCTGATCAATTATTAAGTTTTTCTTATATTTTTCCAAAAATCTGATTGTTTCATTTTAAAATTTTGTCTGAACTTAGAGAAGCATAGAGTTATAATACTTTTCGCTTTTATAGTCAACCCAACAAATAGAAATTCATATTTTCAAACCCATCTCCTAATCTGGTCTGAATGATTTAGTCAAAAATTGACTTTTTTTCTATTTTGATTAAATTAAAATTATTTTTAATGTTCAAAAATATGGTATATTTATGGTATATTTTGAGAATTGTTAATACTCAGGCTACTAAAAGGGTCAAAACCTGCAAAATTATGTGGCGTTAGAAAATATTGTTTCCAATAATTTTAAGATGTCTGGTGTTATAATTTTGTTGGACTAAGTATCCAAGCCCTCTAATACAGGTCAACTTTGTTCAAAAAACAACGTTTTTTTTTGTTTATTTGTGAAATTATTTTTCGATTCCGCCAAAATTTTGTTAATTTTAATGTTAATTTTGTAAATGTTAAAAAATAATACTATATTAAGGCATAGTTTTGCGCTTGAGATAATTCAGCATCTTAGGTGCACGACTTTATTTTCCCACTATATCCTTGGAGGATAAATATAATGATAATTTCAAAGAATGCAAACAACTAACCAAATAGCAATATTTAATGGAAAAAAAGATGAGAAGATTGCTTATGATTATCATTCATAAATTATTGTCATTTTTCGTTTTCCTTACTTTTTAGTTATTTTGATTTTTCTTATTACGTACAAATTTAAAAAAAATTAATTTTACAATCAAGCCATGTCCTTTTATTCTTTTTAGCTTGTATGCCAATTTAATAATTTTCTGCGCCAAGTAGCCATCTATAAGTCAAATTTAATGAAAACTGTGTTGACAGGTTTTCTCATTTTTCTTGGTATTCCGATTATTAAATGCTTTGATTGCTACTGTTTCATTTGATCTTTCAAGATTATTTTTAAAGAAATTGTTTTAATACGGAGGTCCAGTGCATGTATCCTTGTTTGCCGAAGTAAACAAACTATATCAAAATAATTTCTTGATCACTTTTGTCTAGAAATCTTTTTTTTATTAAATCAACAGACTTTTACAATTTTTATGAAAGAATGGTATTTCTGATTTTTTTTTAATCAATCGCTTTCTGTAAGGGTAAAAGCGATTAATAAGTGAAAGTATAAAGGTAAAGCAGGTCATACACAAACTAAGAAAGGTATTAGTTGACATTAGATTTAAAGGATTGGAGATCATAATCCGATGGAAAGCAATCAAAAGGAAGAGAGTTCCATAAGCAAGCAGTATGTGGTAGAAAACTTGATAAATAAAAGTTTTTTGTAAAATTTACAGATCTGTACCATTAAAGGATGAGTAGCAGATGAAAACTTTATAGATATATAGAGTGGAATACCAGGAAGTAGGTCAGGAAAGCTATCTCCATGGTGATGGAAAAACAATTTCTTATGGCTAGGTCAACATTAATTGCTGTTTGAGAAAGTTTCCTAAATGACTAAAGACTGATGTGTTGCAGATGTCAGGTATCGATGAAAGGAATAAATCAAGTAGAGAAGGTTCCTGATTCTAACCATCAGGAAGATGAGTTGGTAAATCAACTATTTGAGTTAATGACTGAGATATGGCAAAGTTGTTGGCTTCGACACCAGAAAGGCTAGTTGTTCTAGAGAATGGTAATTAGTCATTGTGGTGGACGTTAAAGTCAAATATGCTAGCGATTATTTAATTATGAGAGCCTTGTTATTATCTTCAGAAATGGAGCTGATTATACTGCAGGACTGTGGAAAAAGATTGGTATACAAAGAAAAGATAACTGGTCTAATGTAGAAGAGATAGATGTAAACAACAAATATAGGATTCATTGGGGTTTTCAAGAGAGGTTTTGCTAGCTACAGACAGATTTCACTGACAAAGGTGCCAAGAAAGTGCATATGTAAAGAAGAGTCTTTGTGATTGATAGGAAGGTAACCATCCGCAGGCCCCATGGCCCCTCCAAGGAATAGTGGGTTTTACATTCCAGAGTAGGGAGGCTCATAAGACCTTTTGGTGCTTTCCTCGCGTACATGTATAATTTGGCAAATAATAATGTAGGTGAGGACTGTTTCATGTACATAAACAATTGGGCAAAAGTAAATCTACCTCAGGATGACTTTGCATAGATATATTATTGGTAATTGTAAGTTTAAACCCACCACTGTCCGCAGCTCCGAGACCTTGGTTGTTTTTCATTAAGAGGTGCGTCATGTAGAACGCGACCAGTTCCGTGTAGGCGATGTGGCATATTCTGCTTTTTCATTGTGTTGCTCAAAAATTGATAGATACTGGGAAGTGTGTAATTAGAGATTTTACCTGTGTGTTGTGTGAATTGGTCCAAACATTTATTTAGAGACTGGTCTGATTAGGGTATATTGGGATTTATATACCCCACCATGGTTGAGGAACAAACAATGGAAGAATACTTCAATCAACTAATTACAGTCAGTTCAGAGTCTGAACAGCAAGACAAACCAAGGCTGATGTTAGAACCTGAAAAGGACAGCGAGTGCACAAATTGTTTCATTCACTATGTCGTCAATTACTTCCAGGACAATATGACCTGAGCAGGAACTGGGTTGACTCACATGATGACATGTTCGTCCTTGAGACTGCCCTCTAGGTTATGTTGATTGCTGTCGATCCTCTGGCTAACACCTTATGGGATAGTTGAAAATACAGTACTCACACAAAGGTACTTTTGCTTTTTCATAATAACCATGCCTGGGCCGAAATTCCAATCAACCCGCCAAAAATGTCATGTCCACTCGCTGGATGACTTTGCCAAACTGACCTTGTACATTGAACAGAGAACGAGGGCGATAATGATCACATTGGCAGTTAGGACCATTCCCTCAACCATAAGACTCTGGTTGTGTGGCCAGGCTCCAGGCATTTGGCAGGCGGCTAAGGTTGAGTCTTAAGTATGGAACAGCCAAGATGTCACAACAGGAACAGGCGAACATCACCATTTGGATATTCAGGTAGCTTATCTGGCATGCAAAGATTCTTCCATGGGAGGAGTTGGTGATGCGATTGACCTTGTGCTTGAGTATTGATTCTTGACGAGCATGCTGCGTTGAATGAATGTGGAGGGTATGCCCCTTAGCGACATCCTCACCCTAGCTGGTGTAGTACAGTTCTCCACTTGGGTGTTCGATCCAAACACTTATCCGTATACTGTCAGTTGCATGGGAGAACATCTGCATGAAAGCCAGGGATGAATCACCACTCCAGAGCTCAGAGACTTACTGCACTCGGGATATGAAAGAAATCACTGCTCATGAGGTCTTTAATAGCATCTGTACCAAACCAACGATCCAGTTCCCCAAGAGAGATTTGGCTGTCCGGTTTGTTGGAAAATGCGCTAGGCACGGTGAAGATTCTAGCACTATTATCTGTAACGACAATGAAGCTGCTTACCTCTGCAATGTTCTAGGAGTAGCAGATTGGCTGTTCAGCTTCAAGAAAGCCAATGACATCCAATACATCTGGTATAAAGACGGCAAAACAAGGGCTCAGTGGTTTCATATACGCGCATTCGTCCTAGCATACACCAATGTTGCACTCCAAAGGATGCTGAGACGTTTCTCCTGAGAAGCTGTCCTACAGGTTTGCATAGAGGCCATCTACATTAAATCCCTTCTTATTGAGGTCAAAACATACTTTTTGAGGACAATTGTAAGTATCCTAGGTATCCTAAGTATGGACAATGACGACACAAGCAGCCTGGATACGAGTGACGTCCTAAGGCTGCAACTTGGACAATCAAACCTGCTGGGCAATTTGAATTGCGAGCAAGAGAGACTGCCCTTCTTCCCTCTGATCTCATTATGGCTACTGTGGCGCATATGTCAGGGTGGAAGCGGTAAGGTGAAATAAGCCGTGAAAACCTTTACTGGGAGTAAGCTGGTTATACTCACTCAAGAATACTACCTGGCCGGGTCACACTGAGATAACCCACGTCTTGGCTTGGAATCCCATCAAGTTCAAACTATCCATCACTACTTCTCCATCAACCCTACGAAGCCGATAGATAGAGTGGGACCCTATTTCCCTAGGTTATTGCCTCAACAATCTTGCTGAGGCTATAGTGTTTGACCAATCAAACCATATTCAACTGCTTGTCTCGCCAAACTTGTCAAGTAATATGTTGTGGGGACTGTGGACAGATTTCCCATGTGATGATAAAAAAGCCTCCTCAAGATGTTGAGTGGGTGGGCTGGTTAAAATTCTGCCAATTTGAAACCGACTATCGATGCCTCTGTGAAGTGTGCGGCGAGTCCTGGTCAGTTTGTCAAAAAGAGCCAATGTCAGTGCTACCCACTGTTAAAAGGTTGGTGTTGTGCCAGCCACAGCAGGGTCAGTTGAATTTCTTCCATAGGCATTTAACAGGGGTGACATTCGAACAAGCTTTGCAAAGCACTACATTGGATGACATTTGGGTGTGTTCTACAAACGTCTTAGGTGATAGGGTCCAGGCTAGACTACTTTGGCATCACAAAAAATCATCGAGAACTCCTGCCAAAATACACTTTAACTCGGAAGACAGCATCACCCTTTGTTACAGAGAACAGTGTCTAATGGTGACAATACCTGGAAGTCGTGAGATAGTTAAGGCATAAAAAGGAACAATCATCCAAATGCCTCTACAGATAAACGAGGGAGGGCTCCAACTCGAATGGAAATATGCAGGTTTGGGGACCGTGCATCTACCGAAAGGCCAATGTAAAATTAAGCTATAGTTGTATGAGAAATATCAACTCCATAATATCTACACACAATCAAAATATTTTAACCCATAAGCTAGAAAAATTTGGATGCAATTGTAGAATTAAAACAACTTGCCCACTAAATAATCAATGCCTTACAGAAAAAATAATTTACCAAGCAGAAGTTTCTAACCCTACTAATAATGATAAACACATATACATCGGCCTTTTGGAAACTCAATTTAAATCAAGATTCAGAAATCACACTAAATCATTCAGTAACAAAAAATATAAAAATGAATTCAATTCTCAATTTGCGCTACAAAAACAGACACCACTCTCGCCCAAGGAGCCAAGCACAAGTGAGATTATGTCTTGAAAACGGCCCAGCATCCCTCAATCCACCATTGCAAAACATAGCCAAGGAGGTGGTTGATGGTTAATGGTAAGCATAATAGTTTCAGAAGCACACCAAAGCAAACCGAAGGTAGAGGGGGTTATGAAGTTTACAAGAGCCTCAGCTGATCAACATCAAGAAATGCTTTGTCCTATGAAAAGTAGCCGACATGGAGCTGGCTGTCCTTCCTTGCTCCGGTCCTTGGTGCAATTGCTCAGCCATTATTATTGCTACTCAAGTTAAGGATGCAAAAAATATAGGCCATGTCGGCCTTAAGTCTTACAAGACTGGTTTCACAGATAATTTTTCTGCTTTGTCAGGGCCGAAGCCGCCCCATCTTTTTTTTGTGCTGTATTTGCAGAACCAGAGCATAGTGCCCGCACGTCTAAGCAGACAGTGGCTGCAGGTCAACGGTGTTATAACTGTAATCTTTGGTGCCAAGCTGATGACAAACTTCAGCAAGCCACTTTAGAAAGAGTGTGCAGTGCTCTAGTATGATGTTTTTAGTGTCTGGTGGTAGACCGAATGAGTCAAACCACTCCACTGATCTTATCGCAACACTATCATATGAAATCCAGCATTCTACCCAGTGGCTACCGGGTAGCTTGTATGTGTCGTAGTAAAAGATTAATGAGGTAGCGGCCTTGTCTCTACCTGGATCTGGAAGCTCGTCAGCGGCGAAGACTCCCAGAAAGTGAGGAAAGTTTTGTGGCCCAATTTTCGAGCTGCGTGGTTGTTGACATACCTAATATATAAAATCAGTCATAATACTATGATCCATTGCCACCTCTACCACTGATGAAACCAGACCACAGCAAATAGTTGTGAGCAAATAATGGGCTGGTGCTTCTGTGCAAGTGCTGGCAATGATCCGCTATGTGTGAGGCTCCAGTGTGCATCTTGTAATTCACTGGCTATTAAATCAAATTCGTAAATTGCGGTGCCTCCCACATAGCTTCCAAGGTCGATAAGATTGCCGTTGGTTGCCTAAGCTTTACCGGCGACATCCAGTTTGGAAAGATACTCTCATGCGACAGAGGAGTCTTTTATGTTTGTTCCTTTAAAGACTGGCTTGTAGGTGATCTCAGACACCTTTCTCGAGTCAGCGATCAGATGTAACTGAGTCAGTCCATAGTTAGCTAAGTTGTAGAGCTTCTTTGTTATGCCCCTTTCAAACACTGTTACACACACAATAGCTACAATTACGTGGCTAGGCAGAGGACAACTCCATATATCGTTCAGTTTAAACTGATTCTTGCCTATCTCTTGTTGCTGGTAGAAGAGAGTTCTGTCCATAGGGTATACAGAGCTTTCTATTTTGCCAAAAGTTCTATTGTGAAATTTGTGGTAGCAGGTGTCAGTTCTATTCTCTTTTTTTGTTGAACCTAACTGTTCTAACTAAAGAAAAGGTTAAACTTTGTTCTAAAATTTAATTCAATTTTTTTCAATAAGATTATTTCAAATTGTGCCAGAAATTTTTATTTCTGATAAATTTGTCATTTTGTGGATATTTTTTATTTATTAATCAAACTTAAATTGGAATCAGACTTTTTAGTTTTTCCCTAGACAAATTATATTTTAATAATAAAGTTTAGTAGTTTATAAAACAAAAATGTATCATAATAATTCTGATTGCAAAAAGCAATTTTTTTGATTAAGATCAGTATTTTTTATATTTTTTAATTTTCTCTCTTGCTTAATTATCACTTATTTTCCATTTAAAATCTTATTCTTTTAAAAATTCATGCTGGTATCCTTTTTCTGACTAATTCTCAGACTTGCAAAATCCTCATTAAAAGGAATAAAAGTTCCCTGTAAGTATTCAAATGTTTCAGGACCATATATGTAACCTTAGTCACCCAGATTTTACTTAATCAAAGTATCTGATTTTATGGTTTAATCATTTTTAAACATTGATTTGTTTAAAAATAGTCTAGTTCCCTCAATGAATCTCATTTCTAAAAAAAATTTTAAATCATTTCACAAAAAAGTTATACCTTGGTTTTCCTTTGCTGTAATCCTAAAAGTTCTTTCCAATTTATGAATTGCAAAAGATTTCACATTTTACAAGTCTTGTTTTATTTGAGTCCTGTCTTGCTTATAAACAAATTTTTACTTATCTTCTTTTGTTTAAGTATCCATTTTCTAACAATAATATAATTTGTTTTGTTTAAAGTCTGAATGTTTCATTTCAGATTAATTAATAATGCCAATGAAAAAAAAAAAGAAGAATTGATAATTCAGTTATGTGCAAGCATTTTAATTGAAGTCTTATGATTTAAAGGAAATAAAAGTAAACTTCGTAAAATATTTTTGCTATCTTCGATTGAATTATCATTTTTTTATATATAGTTATTTATATTTCCTAAAATTTTTTAAAACTTTAAAAAAATAATGCTATTTGGTTGCCAGACATTCTCAACCACAATCAATCAATCAGTCAATGATTTTTATTTCAGGGTAAAAATTACTTCGCGAGAAAAATATATACCATACATTTAAATGCTTATATAAACCAATCAAAAAAATTTTTTTTAATATTATATATTTGAGTACTGGAAAATTATTTGCAAGTACAGCAATTAAATTTAAAAACCTTTTGCTTTATAACCAGTTTTTTAAAATAAGCAATAGAAGAAGAATTTTTTTAGTCAGTTGAAAGAGTATTTCAGAGAAAATAAGCTTTAAATAGATGTGCATTATTTCCGTATGTAGTAGTTTTGGCTGAGGGCAGTATTAAAATCATCTCATTCCTCAGAGAATACAGTATATCTTTAATACAAAAGTGTTCCCACATTTATTCTGGATTAAGTTTCTTAACTGATTTAAATGTTTCAATCACTAAGAGCTGTAGATGTTTTGCATGAATACTGACTGTATTTTTCAATTATAGCAATTTATCAAATAGTAAGTTATGGTTCTGATGGATTACTCTGAGCGCACGTTTTTAAACTTACAGACTCACCTTTATTCATTTGACATATTTAACTCATATGAGAGAAGTCGCAATCGGTGAAGATTCAGCTTATCTTTAAAATTAATTTTCATTTGTTCTATAACTGTAAAGCCTAAATAAATCAAATTCAATCATTAGAAAATTCTGCATTATTTTTATGAAATATATCCATATTTGTATGAAAGTTTTACCAAGTAACCTTATTATAATATTAAATTTCCCTTGAGTAAAATATGTTTCATAATAAATGAAAAAAATTTTTTTTTCGAAATCCGATTGCAGATTTTTCTTGATTTGAGTTACGTTACCTATGATTAAAATAAACAAAATGAATAAAGTAGGATAAATGAGTTTCTTTTTCACCTCCTTACTGCAATTATACTGGCTTCAGCATTTATCTATATATTCAACTTTCAAATACTTGTATGTTTTAAGGTTTGTATTATGTATCCATGTTTAGCAGGTATCTATGCTATGAAATCTGTGGTTTTACGTTCTATATTAATAAAATTTACGACTAATGCTTTATGGTAATCTTCTTTTTTGTTTAATAATTTTTCTCTGTAATTTTTTGCTTCACTTTTATCTTTTGAAATAGTTTTTGTGTAGGTACATATTTTTGGCTATTGAATAATTTCTTTGAAAAACTGAGTTCCATTAAAACTTTGAAAGTTTGTTCATTAATAATATAATATCACCTAAAATGATATTTTTTGTACAAATGGGGCTTTCATAATATAATATATTAGAGTATTGATAAACAAGCATTTCAGCTAAAATTCAATTGTCATTATTCTGAACCTGTAATGTAATTGCTAATATAAGTGTTTGTATTGTATTATACAGTTTGTACTTGTTTGTTCAACTGAAAACGTTATTTTGGTTGCAAACAAAAATTAATGACTTCACACGTAACTCAATGAAATTTAATTTAAGTTTGAACCTTTACGTGTCGCTTGAGGCTTAATTATGAAAAGTAATAAAATAATTGTTATCAATTATATTTCTGTTTTTTGTTTAGTTTGAAAATCAGTTATAGACAACATCTGAACTAAAAAGAAGATTTTTTTGCATATATCTAGCTTAATTCTAGACTTTAAAGCCGTTTTGTTTAGTCAAGGCTATCTTTGAGACTTATTTCTTGGCTTAAAATATACTTTTTTAATATTTGAATTTGATTAGAAGCCACCATACTATATATAGAAATATGTCTTTTTCCAGTGAGCTGGATAAAAAGTTCTCTTGTCACTTGGCCTGCTGATATTATTAAATTTTTTATTTAGCTTAAACAATACTCTGGGTTTCTTTTTTCTTTAATGAATGTATTAATTACTAGAAAGCTGTGAAATGTCAATTTAAATACCTGCCAAGTGAAGATTTTTGTTTTCAAAAGAAGAACTGTGGCCAAGTGGTTTCTTTTCTGTTTAAAAAAAACTATCAGGCTCAGCTGGATTTATTTTATGGTTTATTTTATGGGTTAGCCACAAATATCTGCATTATTAAGAGTTTAATGTAAATCTTTCAAAACAATGTCAGCATCTTTGTGTCATGCTAAACTAACACTTGTACAATATTTGTTGCTCACAATTTTTGCATTTTTTTTTTTTTTTTTTGCCAGTCGTTGGAAAATATTTTAAGACTTGGAATTTATCATTATTTCTAAAACTATTTTAACTTTTGTATCTTGATATTTTGTAAGATACCTGCTAAACAGAAGTTTTAAATAGCGCTAAGGATGACTTGCTATTGTCACAGCAGATAAAAAATTAACAAAAAAAGTTGTTCATATGAAAATATAGTAACATTTGAAAATATTATTCTCCGCTGAATCATTGTTAAGTATTAGTCGTATTGCGTGAATAAATCCAAATAACTGCTAATAAAATCATGAAATGCCACATTAGGCTGGCTAATATCTTGCGTAATAATCATGTTACATATATGTTTTATATTGGTAATTGACAATGTATTAAAACAGATAGTCAGTTAACATGAATCACATTTCACAATAGAATATTGGTTGTGTTAATATTAAGAATCCTCTAATTATGCTCATTGTATTTGGTATCAGTCAAGTTTTTAAAATTTACTGTGTTGAAATGATTTTCAGCTGATGATAAAAATCTTCATGGAGCTAAGTACATCACAGCACATTTCAAAAATTTGGCTGGTCCTGCTAACACCATCAGGGTGATATCAAGTTTAAAACCTGCTGGGTACTTGTTGAACTCTGATCTGTTCAAACTCAAAATTGTGTTCAAACATCACCTGTTGCCGTTTGTTAATTTCACTGCTGTTGATGAAAAGAACCCTTCACGTAGTGTTCTACTGAATGATAAAAAGAGTATCTTGTTAACTCCAAGTGGTGAACCTGGTGATTACACAGATGTTAAAGTTACAGAAGATGCAGGGACTGAAGGGAAATCTTTAGCTACTAAAGGTTAACATTTTTAATAATTATACTTAAAAGTTAGATGTAAGACAAGTAAGTTTTTGCTAAGTATTTCTTTTAGTATAGCCATTCTTTGTAGCAACACTACATATTAAGTGTGGTGAATGGTGTCAAATTTTGTCGGAAATTTCTTTTTTGAAATTTTTATTTTAGGCCTAAAAATAGATTTTTTAAAACCAAATATTATTATCATATATCATTAAATTTTTTTTTACTTAACATTAATAAAGGATTAAAAAAACGGCATTTTTTGACTCAAGTAGTCACATATAGAAAGCTCTCGATTTTTTGGTATGGGCCTAGTTTTGGAGAAGCTAAAATTTTTTTCCAAAAAAGAACATTTTTGCATTTTTTCTTGGAAAATTAAATTAGGAAATACATTTAGGAACTAATTGGTAACCATGGGGTTTAGTTTACCTTATGAGCAGATGAAGAATAACTTCTACAAGTTATGTATCATTTTAAGTTCTTGCGTGTTTTTAGAAAAATATTTTGAAACAATTTTATGAAAGTAACAGGCATCAAAGTAAATTTATTTTTGACTCAAATTCCATGTATCTTTTAAAACACATGAAGCCTCTTTATTTTTAGATGTAGTTCCAAATAAAAATAACAGTATTGATCAAGTAGCCGCAAATGTTAAGAGTAAGTTGATTTTTAATCAAATTTTTTGATTTAAATTATTATAGAGTTACGACCGTATTGTTTATACCAATAGCATTAATACACAACTTTACAATCAAAATATAGTGGGAAGTCTTAAATTTGGAAATCTGCGTCAAAAACGATAGATGTTGGTTTGGCTCTTTTTAATTTATTTGATTTTTAGACATGGCATAATAAATCATAACAAGAACAAATTCTGACAGAAAATATTACTTTAAGTGAAATGAGCAAGGAGAAAAAATTATTTTATTAAAGCTAGAAATTACCAAGTTTTTCTCGCTGGAAAAAAAATCAATATTTTTATATCATATCATATCTAGGAAACAAGGAAACATTACTGAAAGTTTTTGAGATGTACCAAAATCAGGACATAAAAATTGCCATAATGACAAAATTAAGTCTTTTTTTTTTCAAACAATTCATCATGGTAAAATAATCCATGGCATCAGCATTATTTTTGTCACTGCAATTAAGTATTTTGAATTTTTACTTTTTATTTATGTAGTTTATTTCAAAAACTGTCATTCAAATTTGTAGATGTAAGGGTTATAAATGATGCCAATAATTTCAGAAATATTAAAATATCCATTAGACCTCCAAGAAGGTAATTAAATTTATTATTTCGGAGTTTTATTTCTCATGATATCTGAATGTATCACTAAAGTTTTTTGATGGTTACTTCTTAAAAAAATCTATGTATGCAAGTACTGTAATGCCACCTGGTGATTTAATCAAGAAAAAGTTTTACCGAAAGTGGTGTTTAATCAAGAAAGTTTTATTAAATATAATATGGATATTTTTGATGTAACTTAGATTTGATAATAAAATATTATAAAACTACTAATATTCAAACTACTAATTCTCACTAAATAACAATTACACTGTTAAATAAATTATGACACATTAACTTTTAATTGTACAAGTAACAGACAAATAATATCAAGCATAACATATAATACCTTAATAGCATTTTGCTTAACCGTTTAAGCACATTTAATTGTAATTTTTAATCTATACCAAGTGCACTACTTAAATACTGAAGATAATGGTGGTATTTTAATGCTTTGTTACAATGTTCTGAAGTATTTTTTAAATTAAAAAAATTTTTTTTGATTTCAAGCTAAACTGTTTTGATTTTTGCGTTGTTATTATCAACATGTTTAATAAAGAAATCGTTTTTCTGAATGAGTTGTTTTTTTGGCGACTTGTTAGTCCATTTTTTGATGCTGCCCATCAATACAATGCAGTGACTATACTTTTGCGTGATACTTAGATTCCTCAAAATAAAAGAATTAGTAGACGCAATGACTGGACTCTGTGCTATAGAAGACATATCAAACAAAAATTTCTTAATTACGGGAGAACGAGAAGCTAAAAACATAATTTGTTAAAGCTGAACAAACATACACAGAAGACATAACAAACAAGACCAAGTATCTAATACTGTTGACTTTTATCTAAAGGTGAATTTATTTTTTTTACAATATAGTCTGGGTCCAATTATTCATTATATACAAAGGAGTGCTGAAAGCACTTTTTTTAAATAAAGAAAAGAAACATTTTTTTTTTTAACTTTTTTGTACCGTAAGTTAGTTTGAGTTGTAATAAAACAATTGGACCCATTATACTTTACAAATTTTTTATAATATGCATAAAATATTAGTCTTTAGACTAATATTAGTATTAGTCATTCATAAAATATTAGTATTAGTTTTTGATTTGATCTAAGTTCATTATAAATATCTTTATTAAACGTTTGTGTGAATATTTTGTGTCAAATAATTACCCTTCTAGTTTTATAGCCGTATTGGTTGTTTGCTAGGGTGCCTTGATAATAATTTGTTCATGGTTTTAATGTATGGAGCAAACGGAGATGTCACTTCATTTGTTCCTAATGGGAAACGGTTTATTCCAATTGACAAAAATTTTAGATTTTATTTGTAGGTAAATACCCAATCTGTTTTCTTTTCAAAAAAATTGTAATTAATTAGCTCTATAAGTTTACTAAATTTAATTACCCATCAAATCAGATTTATGTGTTATTTATATGATTAATTAAATTGTCTTAAATATTGTAATGAGTACTACCTAAATTTTATATACTGCCTAACTTTTATATAGTCTGTTCCAAAGCTCAAGTAAGCATCTGGAGCTAAAATTGCCTACAAGGTGACCTGATAATATCCAATCACAGATCTCAAATAGCCCTACATTTGCATTTAAGTAAATATCTGCTAAGAATTGAAGTTTGGATAAGTTTTCAATGTAGCCGTCATATTTCAAATTGTATAAAGAAATAGCTGTTATTCAAATTAAAAAGTTAAATTTTTACTTTTTTTGTTTGGTGAAGTGTGTGTTGGAGTTGAGCTTCTCTGTTACTTTTGCATTTTGGACATCTTCAGACTTAAAATTAGCCTAAGTTCCACTAAGCTAGAAGTGTAATCCTACTAAGATCTAACGTATTAACGGCACCTTGAATTTTTTCTTTTCCACACATTAAAATACCCATATATCACTAAAGAAGAATTTATATAAATAAAGAATTTTATTATAATTTGATTTCTAATAAGCATCCATGTTGGAATAACTGTCCACTCTTGAATTTTTATCAAAATTAAAAAGCTTTCACCCTAGAATAAGCATCCATTCTGGAAATTTTGCCAATATTTAATTAACATCCACCATGGAATAAGCGTCCCCAGAAAAAAGTTTTTGGAACCTGGGGTGAGTTGCATCGACCTATTCCGGTTTTTTGAAATTTCATGGTTAGGTTATTTAATTATTGCTTGAATGAGAGAGAGGGTAGGGTCATCCCTATAATAAGTAAATATGTCTGACATGACCTAATGAATATGTTATCAGAAAAGTACAAAAATGGGTTTCAAAAATGCTGAAGTATAGTCACGTTACAAAAAAAATTTTTCTTTATGATACCATTGTTTGCAGATAGGATATTCAAGCCATTGGTAATAATCCGGTTCTTTATACTGATATATCACGATATGATCACTCATCAACAACTTTGGCAGTATCGACTGCAATAACCTTATCATCACCTCTGTCATCACCTTCGCCTAACTGGCCTTTAAGTTTCTCTTCCATTTTTGTAAGTTCCCCTTTGTTTTGATTACAAATTTAGTTAACCTCTGTGAAGATTTATTATTTTCTAATGCACTTGAAATATAATTTAAAAGTTTTGCATCATTCAAAATATCTGTATCATTTTTTCTTTAACAAACCTACAGTTACAGTTTCACCTTCAGGATTGTCTTAAACTGTAGTATCAACTGTATTGTCGAAATCCAATTCTGTATTTTCTTTATTATCGTCATCCATTATTTTAAAACCATCTTCTGAAGCTTTGTTTTTCAAAGGCGTAGCTGTTTTAACTCCTTTTGGTGAAGTTATCGTTTTCATTAATTCTTTGATGGTTTTAGGTGTTCCAATAATGTTTCATAAATAGATACCACTAGAACCTTACAAAGCTTACCAAAAGTTTTTTTCCAAAGTCTCTGAGTTAAACCAACCAATAATAGCATTAGTTTGCACCTTGGGAAAGTAAAAGTTGTGACAGATCTACTATTGCATGGCATGTATGAGAAATAGCTCTGCTGATATCTTTTGTCAAAAATTTGATTTGTTGACTTTTCATACTTTTAGCGGAGTTTGCAAATTCTAGCAAGTTGTGTAAATTTTCATGATTTCAACATTATATTGTAGCTCATAAGTCATCTCTGAATCTAGTCGCAACAAAGTTATATTGAAGTTAATTGTTTTCCAAAAAGTAACAACCTTTTCCAAAAATAATATAGTCACTATCACCTTATCCTGGTTGATGCAAGAATGATTTTTCAAAGCAACAATAGTTATATCACAAAAGAACTGATTGTTGTTGAATTGTTTTATGATATACTGACTTTTTATTGAGATTAGAAAGTTTTACAATGCGTTCTGCTTCTAATTTATAGAGATTGTATAGATGTGCCCAATTGGTAGTAACAAACAGTTCCTGTGAATTCTTTGTCAACCAATTGTTGCGAATACACTTGAATATGAACATAGTCATATAAAAGAAATGTACCAGTTACAGTTAACCAAGGTTTTTCTGGCACTGGAATAAATTTTTTGAAAAACAATTTGTTCACTCTATTACCTTCATTTAAGATTGCTAATGCTTTGTCATTTTCTACACTGGCCTTGCTTATATAGCAAACATGATTTATGTATTCGTCCATCATGAGGATGCAATTTTTCTTTGCAGAGGTTTAAAATTTTGAACAACTATTTTCAAATATAAAAAATCATCAACTAAACTAACTTCTGAAGTTATTTGTGTCAATAACCATACACTTGGTAACTTATAGTCAATGCAAAGTTTATGTTAAAGCTGGAACTAAAACGCTCAAATGAGCTGGTTATAACATTAGTTAAATAATTGATTAGACTGACCAACAGAAACTTTTCCGTTTGCTTGAAAATATACAAATACGATGTTTGTTTGATGATCTTTCTGTTTCGGAGTTTAAAAATGTATTGCTACATCTAGAGCAAAGTTTGTTTTCACAAAATTCATCTTATTGGATGATAATGCTGTGATACTACACGGAATTCTACAATGAAATGCTTGAAAGGAGTGATCATTTCCAATCTTGATGAGAAAAATTGGTTACCCTGAATGAAATTGTTTGACTGAATCACAAAAGACCTATTTTCTAATGACTTTACAGTTAAAATTTTGTTTGGCTGTAAATAGTTACCAACGTCTTCAATTTCCAAACTGTCTACTTGAATAAAATTAAAATTTCATCAGGATTTCCTTTCTATTAGTAATTCATACATAATTTAAGTGATGGTGAGGCTAAGCAACTGGGAGGTTTATTAGGAAGTACAGATAGTGGGTAAGCAGGTTGTAATTTTCCAAATTTGAATACAAACTTGGCATACTCAGGCCAGTGAAATCTGCAAATTGCGGCATTCTTAGTAACATTAAGGCTTGCTCGAGGAATGCTATCAAAACTATCAAAACTTACAGTGAAACCACCATTTAATTTCAAGCAACGTATATCAGAATTTAGATGTTGTATTTCTATTCTCTTCCTATGTCCCAAATTTTTAGTATATGTATCTATAAAGAAAAAAAAAAAAAAAAAAAAGAATAAACACTCCCTCGAGTATACAACTCTGTTGCGCCTTACACTTATGTGCAATAAAAATAAAACAAAATGAGATAAAATCATTTGATACAGTATAGAATTAATATAACTTATATACATCTTGAAACATACGGAGTGGAGCCTTGCTACAGCTCCATACCCATTCACAACATTCTTGGAACTGCGTACTACTGTCTTAAAAATAAAAGTTAAAAACGTATCCTCAACAAGAGGAGCATCATAATCTCCCTCTCATGAAATTCTTGATTAATTATATATCTATATTTTTATATATTTTCGTCACCAACAGTGTTATTCTTGGCATTAAAATTTCTAATATTTTTTTGAAATTCTGACAATTTTCTGCATGATGACTAATTTCCATCAGCAATTCGACCCCTATTGCACATGTATTAGTTAATAAAACGCTAAGATCTATAAGTATTTGTATCACAGATTTTTATGATTGAGCTTTTTAGTAAATTTAAGTCATCAATATGACACAAAAATTCTAGTGGGAAAATCATGGCTTAAGTTCACGGAAAATAGTATGCTATGTATTCAGGGTCAATCTGTATTTTGTTAAAGCACCAAAATTTTCCAGATTTCATTTTTAGCTTTTGGAGCTTATATTTTTAGATTCTTTAATAAATTTTGACTGGGAAACACTATAATGTTCAAAAGCAATAGAGAAGCTTGATTTTATTTAGCGACATAAGTTATAAGTTGTTTTCAGCATAACTTATTAACTCATTTCATTATACTTTTATTTTTATTTTTTTACTTTTCGAAATAGCCATTCGGTTTTTTTCCTTTTTCAGTTGGTCCTACACCAGATATTATTGAAGTGGCATACGACCAGGTCCAAAATGTTCAAAATGCTGCAACTCTCAAACCAACTCATAATATCTTGAAAATGCTATCAAAATTCAACTTTATTCCTTCAGCCAATGGAAATAATCCATATGCAAACAAAAAGCCTAGAATATATGATAAAGCCGGTGCATCTGATGATCTACATATTGTAGATAAAACTGGATTCCAGCGTATATATCATAGTGACGAATCAAAATTTTCAAAAAGTAAAATCAATAACATTGAAATTGCTAAATCAAACTATCAAAATGATATTTCAAAGAAAACTCTTGTTGACGAGACTGTTTTTTCTGATAATGCAGTTGATGATAAAATTTTTAACGGGGTCGATACTTCACCATCTTTTAAGAGGGTTAATATTTCATCAAACGATCCCCTTGATAATACCGTGTCTCTATTGCGTCAATATGATACTAATAATACCGATGTATTAACTGATGATGACCTAGAGCGAGACGCAAATCTATTAGTAAATGATAATGCAGAGAAAGAGAAATACATGGAAAAATTATCTGGAAATAGTAATGCTAAAAAAAAAGATTCTGTAGATTTTTTCACCGAGAGTGAAACTAAATATTCAGATGTGGGAGGAACAAATGATGACAAAATAATACATGATTTGGTAGACACCAAACACACAAAAAAAAATGTATTAGAAGAGCATTCTAAAGATGAGAAAGAAAGTGAAAATGAAAGTGAAAGTAATAGCAGACATTCAAATGTCAAAGATTCTGTAAAGTCAAAGGATTTTATTAATAATGCATTATCTAAGCAATTGACAAATAGCAATGATGATGATAATAAGAATACAAGTGAAAAACATGAACACAAAAAAAAACATTTAGAGGTCATGTTTGGTGATGATGGTATTGTTAAACTCAAAGAAGACCTTGAAAAATCAATTAGAAATTATGAAAGTCTTGAAAACAAAAGCAAGGAGGCAGAAAGTTATAGCTCTGCTGATATTAAAGACAACATCAAATCTGATTTTCATAAAACAGAACATGTAAATAATTTTTCATTGCAAAATACTGAAGCTAATTTGTCACTACCTAGGGACAATTCCACTGAAAATACATTAGAATCAAAATCTATAGCTAAAGCAAAAATAATGGATATCCTACAAAAACTTGAAGAAAACAGCTATAAGATCAAATTAAAGACGCTAAATGGTTTTCTTCGTCGATACACAGCAAGCGATGATAATCAGAAGCGGCGCTATGAAGCGTGGCAAAACAATCATAACTACCCTATCTCATGGTATCATGTTTCCCCTGTAACAGGATTTAAACGCGATCGTGTAGCCCCTGTCCATGAAGATGATGCACAAAAACTTTTAGAACCGAATTATAGATATAATAACAGAAGGCAATTAATTCCTGTGAGCATTAAAGTGCTTCGTCAGCATACATCTGGTCCTTATCGCCATACATATTTTGAAATATCTCCTAGGGTAAATACTAGACCTGTAGCACAAACAAATATGGCTTTCCTTGGTGGCCATTGGCCGACTCCTAAAATTCTTCCAGGTAAAGTTCCTACCCCATGTCAAAAAAACAAAATCTGTTCCAAAAAACCAAATTTAGCAGTTGCAGAAAAGTCAAACAAACCGATTCATGATGATAGACGAATGCATCTTCCAAAGACTATGCTACCGTCGTATCATATACCTCAACTAACTCATGCAAAATCCTATGTAAGTGATTTGACAAAAAATTCAAAATCAAGGCCTTGGAACCCTTACAGACATTACCCTGTTAGTTATTGGAATAAATTTCACGTTAATAAATTTGGAAAGCAGTTTGTCAATAATTATTTAAAATATAAGCAATATCAATATGCTAAAGCTTATGCCAGATCAAAAATAGCAGCAAACTATTGGCCTAGGTCTCTCTATTATACTGGTAAAAACAATCCATATTTAAGTCCTATAAGAGGGAGGATTTTACAAAACAGTCTGTATCAATCACCTGCAAAAGGGTACACTATTCAAAACAACTTGCTTGAGTCACAGACTGGAGCTAGTATACCAGAGAGAAGTTTTATTCGGAATAGAAGGCAGATATTAGTTAAAAGAAATAAACAAGTGGTAAGAATACACAGGCATGAAAGACCAAACGCACATGCTGGAATGCACACATTTGGAAGAAGGTATGCGCGGGAAAGGAGGGCTTCTAATACCATTGAAGGTAAAATTGTAAATGAAGACGATGATATACCTGATGAAATAATGGGTAGGAAAGAGACTGAATTTGCTAAATCTTTGCCTGACAGTCAAAATGCAGAAAATCTAGTAACACATGAAATAGAAGGCGCAGATGAAATGCACAATTTAGACAATTTTGATACTGTGGCCATGTCTGATAAAGTGAAATTAAAGGGGCCAGTTAGTTCTGTTTTAAATCCTTTTTCAAGTATTGAAAGTGAAAGTGCATCTGCTATAGAAAAAATTCCTAATTTAGAAGCTGAAAATCTCATAGAAAGTGCGTATTCCGCAGCAGATAAACCTAGTGATTTAGAAAGTGCATATGTTTTTGGTAATACACACTTTTCAAATGAAACAGGTTTTGAAGATACTATCAATGCTCGTAGTGTTATTCCGTCACCTTGGGATGGAAATTCTATCGGTAGTCTAAAGAACCTCCAAACAAAAACCAACATTGTACCTAAAAGTGTATATAACATAAAGAAAGGTGCTTCTTCAAATGAACGTAATATTAAGATTGCTCATTCTAACGCTCAAATTGCTCAGGTAAAAAAATTGAAGCAATTGAATACAATCCATCAACAGAAGCTTTTACAGTCAAACCTTGTTATGGAAAGTGATAACATGACCCTAGTACTTCCAAAAGGTAATTTTAGCTCCCCTGGTAGTTCAGCAGCCACTGATGGTAAAACGAAAAAAGAGAAAACTAAAGTAATAAATTTTGTCAAAAAAGTTCCAAAAGTGTTTAATAATACCAATATTCCGACCAAAAGAGCACATATGACGGGAAGAAATTTATTTTCATCAAAAGAAGAGCAGTTATTAATTGATGATTATGTTAAAAAATTCCTCCAATCGCTCAACAAACATACAATGTCTTCAAAGAAAATAAGAGCAGGCTTTAAGAATAAGAGTGTGAATACAAAACTGAAACAACCGCCAATGTTTAAACTTAAATTTAAAAATCCATCTAGGTTTCCTGATGTTAGTAAATTGCAAAAACCAAATGAACTGATGAACAGTAGCCAGTTAAGATTAACTCAACAAACTGGGCATGAAGCATTACTTCCTGTAATAAAGCAGCAGGATCAGAGGAAATCAAATAAATTGTATGTTCCATTAGTTAAACCAACAGTGCAAAAACATATTACACAAAACCAACAAGGTTTTACCATATTTAGCCCATTAGATCGACAAAAATTGCTCAATGAACAAATTCAATTGGTAAAACCTCAGAGTAACCTCTCGTATGTTGATTATTTAAAGCATGTGTATCCTGAAAAGTATAAAACCTTGCAACCTTTATCGCCCATAGCTGTGCCACAGTCTCATTCCCAACGACCTATCTTACAGCATTATTCTGCATCACAAAAGCTACAGCTACCTCCCAACCGAATGAATCTACCAACTCCTAGTTGGAAAGACATAATTGCTAAGCAGAGTTTGATTGCTGCTCGAAATATGCTGATGTATAAACAAAATCACATACCGATACCTCTACTTCAAATGCCCACAACTCGTCGAAGTAATCTTGCTGCGAAAGTCCAGCAATATATGCAAGAAAAACAAAACCGATATCTTGCAGCGTATTTAGCAGCATTTTATAAGAAAAACCCAAAATTGTTTACGGAAATAAATCGTAAGTATTTCTTTCCATCAATGACTCCAGAACAGTACGGACTTTATATAACAAAATTTGTTGAACCTTTAAATCCAAAATTGAGATGGAGAATTGCAAACTACATGCGTGCTGAATACTTTATGAAAAATCGTAATCGGTTGAAACAGTTAAAGAGTTTTAGGGAGAAGATGCATAAAAATCCTGTTCCACCACCATACGCTGTGAGTAAAATTATCGAAGGATCGCAAATTTATGCAGACAACAAGATGTACCAGAGTCCTTCCCCGAGATTCTACCCACAGCAGTACACACAACCTTACGCATATCAATTTCCTGTGCAAGAAGGTTATCCTCAGCTAACTTCTAAACATAACATGCCTACTCCAAGCGTTGCTAATTTCCCTACAAATAATATTCAATATGCTTCTGGAGTTCAGAATTTTGATCGCCTGTTTACTCCTGAATTTCAAAATAATACACCTTATAATTCACAGAATTTTTATAATGCTACATCTATAATTCCCAACAATGGCTTTCTGATCAATTCTCCCGTTTCTAGCTATGTTATGCAAAATTCTCCGATAACCAGGAACAAGTTACCAGAACGAATGAAAGGAGTTAATTTCATATCTTTAGTTAATAGCACTCAACTGGGAACAGTGGCTAAAACGCATAAGCGCTATTCGCTTAAAAATTCTAAATCACAAAAAAATGTAAAGCAAGATAAAAAGAGAACAAATATTCCCTCTGTTTCTCCTAAACGGTATATCCCTCCAGTTAAATTTATATCAGATGATATCTCAGACGATTCCCATGCTGAAAAGATGGCTGGAAAAAAATATTTTACTGCGGCAGGCTCTTCGTTTCGAAGGGTTGATATAGATAAACGCATGGTCAAGAATTCAACAGCTCGAAGTGGTATCACACAAAAACAATTTAACATTAAAAGAACTTTTAAAAAATCAAATTCTTCAAATTTTACTGTATTTAAAAAATCTAGTATGATGGCAACATCAGAGAATTTACATAAAATTATAAAAAATAAACGTACTCCAGATTCTTTGAATTTTGAAATTAAGAATTTTTTTGACAAAATTACCGACGGTATCAAGTCAAATTCTAGTAATTTAGACAATGAGGAAGACGAAAACGATAAAGCCATTAAAGAAAATGTCATTGTCAAAAATCACTTAAAAAATCACGGGAAAAATAAATTAGAAAATAATGTGATTGTTCCTGTTATTAAAGCGTCTGTAAAAATTAATAAAAATCTTGATGTGGTAAAAGCGAAAGTTTTAAACAATTTCAAAAAAAATCATAACCACTTAATGAAATCGAAGGAAGTAGAAAGGAGGAGGAAATTGTCCACTAAAATTCGCCCTATTACTGGACAAAAGCGTTATTTAAATGAAACTTATATTTATAATGATTCCAAACCTGACGCTATCAATTTTCTATCTGACATCCTCAATTCAAGTAGAAATAGCAGTAGCGATTATACTAGTACTCTGAATAACTTGTCTCGTATCGAGTCAATGTTCAAAGCAGCTCATGCGTTTTTTCTATTACAGAATAACAAAAATAGGACATTGAAAACAGATGGGATTGGTTTGTTTAGAGCTCCCAAATTAAAGGAAGCAAATTATACAATTAGTAATGCAGCAGGGATAGATGGTAAAAATTATATAACTTATGGAACAAAGGATGACAAGGCTGAATCCAGTAAACCCCTCTTCAATACTACAAACCAAAATAAAATGGAATTTGGTAAAACTGATGTTATAGTTAATGTCACGTCAAATACAAATGCAACTTCATCTGGTAATAAAGAAAATAGACATTCAAGTTTACTAGAAGATTTCAACAGAGAAATTGCTGAAAAAGAAAAGTCTGAAAAAATTAAATCAGGTTCCATAATCAAAAACCAATATGACCAGAAAAAACTTTTAGCGTTGTCTTCTGCCAAGCTGGAGCTAGAAAAAAAATTGCATTATCATAATAATTCTGAACACTTATCACCAGGAAATTCAACTTCAGATAATTTTATACCAGCAACGAACGTGTCTAGTAATGCCTCTACTATCAGTCATTTTAACGTTAAAAATAATACAAAATTGAATCTACTTAGCTCTAAAAATGTTACAGCATCTTTCATAGCTTATATGCCTGTTAAAAATGACACTAAGTATTTTCAAGGCTCAACATTGCTTCCAGAGGAAAAAAAGGAGAACGAAACTGTGATTAATGCACCTAACAATACTGTAAACATGTCCTTATCCTCACAGAAACAGATGTATCTTGATGACACCTGGAAAGATAATACCGAACTATCTAGTGTATTTTTAAAAAATGCTAGCAACAACAATAACGATGGAATATTTAGCTCGTCTGTAAAAGAAGCAAGTGGACTTAATAACACTGAGATCTCAAATGTATTTATGAAAGAGGAGAATGAGAGAAACGATAAAGAGGAAAGTGAAGAAAATGACAATGAAATAGAGGAAGCTAAAGGTGATTTAAAATTTGACAAAGAGATTAAAACTCAAGAGAAACTTGAGAAAGCTACTAACGCTAAAAAAAATAGTAGTGTTAGTTTAGAATCTAATAAAAATAAACCAAGAAAATCATCATACAAAGTTAATGACATAATGAAGTTTAAAACTCATAAAATTTCTCCATTTCAAAAGATCAACCATCTAAAAATTGAAACTTTATTGGATGATGACGGATCTTTGTTTCACACACATAGTCGACCATATCATGATTATCATGAGCACAATAATCAACTTGATCATAATATCCCATTAGTATTTGACTCCAATTTTAATCAAGATTTAACAGGTGGTGATTGGTTTGATACAAGGTTTTTACCGGATGCTATAACAAAACAAGATTTAAAAATCTCAAAATCAGGCTTTCTGCATAATATTTTTGAGAGACAAAAACCTCAACAATTCCATACTATTCCCACCAGTGACAGTTTAAAAATTAATAACATTGTGAAAGATACTGAATCAAGTGAACAAAGGGAGTTAACTAAAATTATCAAAGAATCGATTAACCGTGAGTCAGTAAATGAGGTCCAACCTGGCATAGGCTTAAGTGCCAATGACAGAGCCTCACTTGAAAATGCACATAATTTCTCGAGTGATCCTACCTTTGATGTTGATGATGGAAGAAATATGAAAGCTACAAAGAGTAATACAAATGAGCTAAATAAACTACTTGGGGATGTTAAAAAAGACTTTGCGCTTGCAGATGATGATCTGTTTGATGATGCAACTGAAAAAGGTGATGTCATGCGGCAAGTAAAAGTAAACGATCAAAAAGAAGTTCATGATTTAAAAGAAGATCTTGCAGATGTATCCAGTCCAAAGTTTTACCACTATAATGACACATCTATTTCTGAGAAAACACTGAAGTCAATCACCGCTGAAAATATTAACCAAGCTTTTGATAAACAAGCATTA
This sequence comes from Euphysa ruthae, assembly GCA_035046665.1. Lineage (NCBI taxonomy): Eukaryota > Metazoa > Cnidaria > Hydrozoa > Anthoathecata > Corymorphidae > Euphysa > Euphysa ruthae. The sequence goes on along the minus strand of JAUZNK010082354.1, from coordinate 3,461 downwards.
AAGACAGAGAATGGTATTACTAAAGATATTGTAACTAAGCATTTTACTGATAATGTTAAACCTTTTAGCGGTGACAGTAAAGATGACGAACAGAATAAATTACCAAACTTTGATAATGATGTGCAAATTGAAAAGTTGAATAAACTCAGAGAAAAATGGAAGAGAGTCAATGATAACATTGCAAGAGACGTGAAAGGAGATATAGACGTGCTACTAAAATCAACAACACAAAAGAATAAATCAAATGAGAGAAATTTTGAGAAAACAAAGAACAGCAATGACAGAAAAAGTAGCAGTATTTTGGATCAGTATTTTAACGCAGTGGAAAAGAGTCGAGCAAGCTCTGCTGAAGATATTGAATTTATTAAACGGCAAGAAAAACGTCAAAATAAGATTCGAAATACACTAACAATGATTAACGAAATCGAAAAACAGATTGACACTATTATTAATGATACAGAGCGAAGCAAAAAGAAGAGTATAAGAAAGAAAGGAAAGACAGCAATTTTTAACGAGTTTGTTGCGGGAAAAGTAAAAGATCATGAGGTATCCCCAAGAGTTATAGATAAGAAATTAGAGAAAAAGACACCAATCAAAAATAACAAAGAGAAGAAACTTGATGAGCCTGATGAATTTAAAAACATCCAAGACGAAGAAGAGGAGCTGGAGGATAGTGAAGGTTAGTGACCATTTTCTTGGCAGCTTTACTTTTGATAGTTCATACACTAAAATGTAGTTTTTCCCCATGTCAACCCAATATTAGTTTCTTCATTGCAGGTTTTTCTCATGAAATTCAGTGAAAAATGAATTTTCAGAATTTTCTCAAGAACTTTATATTCTGTGTGACACAAGCCGCATTTCCTAAAATGTTTTTTCTTAGTAACTGGTCCCTTCAAACCCTTTTTTTTTTATCATTTGTTTGGTCGCTTTAGGTCCAAATTTTCTGATTTTTTAAAATTAAAAGTAGCTGTTCATTATTATTTTTTTTTTTTTTTTTTTTTTCACAGGGACAGTAAGTTCATCTGGAAAATTGGTACAAGAGTAGGAAAATTCACAAAATGATTATGAGGTTAAAAACTTCACATAAAATTCGAAATTAAGTAAATAAACCAATAGGCTTTCCCCATATTTCCATATATATTTAGTTGAGTTCTGAGGTGTCGGTCAAAGTTACAAGTTTATGAAGTTTTCAACCACAGACAGTTATTTTATGAATTTTCTCACTCATTGCTAAAAATTTAGGTCTAATATTCTTCTAAGATTTGATTTCTCTTCTTCCAGGAGTTTAGTAGTCACTTAGGGTATTTCTTCAGTTGAAAGTAAAACTGTTAATGTAGAAAATGCATTTAAAAATTCATTTTATATTATGGTACGACTGCATTAAAACTTTGTTATGCCTTTCTTTGATGGCAATAACTAATTATTCTTGCTTTTTTCTTTAGGTGAGTGGGGCGGTGAAGGTAATAAAAAAAATAATTACCATTCAAAACCTGCATATACCTCTCCTAAGAGTAAGTCACAAAAGTCTAATCCTGGCAATAGTCATCAACCTTCTCATACCTTTGACATCGATATTGCTAGTATGATAGCTTCAAGGGACCAACGAGAACGAGCTCATCAAGCAAAAGCCCTTTACAAAATTCAAAGAGATGAAGAGAATAATGATTTAATGAGGCTCAAAGAGATCACGCAAGATGGTTTGCAGTCGATGTTTGCGAAAGCTGTTGCTAAGCAGCAAAAATTCATGGATGAAATACAAGGCCCAGAGAAAGATGATACTCAACAATCGCGTGATGATATTTCGGAGTCACGTGACGATTTTCCGGATTTACATGACAAAAATGTTCAAGATCCTATTAACAATCTTGTTTCAATAGGTGGCGCTCCATTATTATTTGATTCCTCAAATCAAATGAGTACTATGTTATACAATTCTCCTATGAGGAGTTATAGAAAGTCTGTTTACGATGATCGGTATTCTCCTCAACAGGTTGATTCTCCGAGACGCAAAGATCGGGTCTTTGATAACGACCAATATAATGAAGAGGATGATCTAGAAGAAGACGACACGGATGAGGATGAAGAATATAAACGACGACGAAAGCGAAGAATTGGTTTGACAATACCTGAAGATGTTTTCATATTAGACAAAAACATATGAATTTCGGTAGCATAAAATAAATGAATAAATGTGCCAATACATGAACAAAAGAAATACTAGCAATTAGGCTGAACAAGAGAAGTCATTCTATTTGGAATTTCTTCGCCGTGATTTTAGATAAAATTTTTATAATTTAATTGACCTGAAGTTTAAATTCAAGCTTGACTCAATGGAAACGTTTAATACAGTTCATAAAATTTTGTGATATTTCAAAATTGCACATAATTAAATAAATTGCAATATTCTCATAAACCCAAGTCTGATGGATTTACTTCATAATATGCTTTCCGTGGAAAAATTAACTTTGTAATATAATCTTACTGTAATATTTGAAATAACAAAATATTACATTAAGCTTGTTGAATATCTTGTGATAAAGTGTTATGATGTTATGTGCAAGATGGAGAATGATATGGGTGGGTTGCGTCGACATTTGTAAGCTCAACGATTCGCAAATAGAAAGAATACCGATGTTATAAAATATTTCCAATATCTTTGCTAAATTTGTTTTTTCTTTTTCTTTTTTTAACACATCGGCCTGAAAATTTACTCGGCAGTTATAACATGTGCCGCGTCTTCCAAAACTTGGAATATTGGCCACTAAAAGGAATATTTTAACTTAACCCCTGCACTCATAAAAAAATTATTAAATTCTCGTGACTTTTTTCATTTTCTTTTTTCATTCCTGAAAACCATTTTCTTTCTTTTTCTAACAACTAATAAGATATCTAACTTTTTGAGTATCATTGACTTAAAATTTAAATTTAAGATAATATTTATATAATATTTATTTCATGATATATTACGTAATATAAAATTATAACATTACATAGTATATATAATATTACATAAAATTACGTTTCTTTGCATCTGTGTAAACATAACTTTGATGTTATCACAATGTATTTCCCATTCTAAATATAAAATTCTCAAATCATATAAATAGATACCTGCCAAAGCAGAAATTTCTCTGTTTTTAACTAAAAACTTTAATATGTGCTTTTACGCAAAAAAAAACCCATCCAGAATTGTGAATTGAACATGGGGCTGTAGTACATTCAAATTAACTGATCAAAATTATTAAAAACTTTCAAAATTTGAAATTTTAATTTTATAACCCGAATGAAAACTGTGAACTAAACAAACTCATTATTTCCTAATTGAAAAACCCTTGCATACATGCATGCATACATACATGCATACATACATAAATACATACATATATACATACATGCATACATGCATACATACATACATACATACATACATACATACATACATACATACATACATACATACA
>JAUZNK010082343.1:0-13097 GCA_035046665.1 Euphysa ruthae | reverse complement strand
ACTTAGATAAAAAAACAAGCTCAAATCTAGATTCCAATGACGGCTGGATATATTTTTGTTGTTAAAATATCAAAAAATGAAATTTTAATAGCGTTAGTTCAAAAGGTTTATCTTTATGTTTATTTACACGTGGTACTATCATTTGATAGCAATTGCTGGTCTTAAAGATAGAAATATCACAATTCATTCTATGTGTAGAAAATATAATAGATATTTATATAATTGGAAATATTTGGTTATAATATAAATATTTAAAAGAAAATTTCACAACCACAACATTTTCAAGCTTATGCCAGTTTTTCAAGTGACATAGTTGATTGTTTAGTTATCATGTAATCACTTTATTGTACATCATATTTATAAAGAGCAAGTTAGTCGCACTTTGTCATTATTCAGTATGTAATTTTGCTGTGGCGAACGTTCTGAGAAGCTTTTACCGTACTTTGTCCATTAATTTTTATCTGTATTCATTGACTCGTATTTTAGTTAATTTTTTTAATCAAATTTCTAACTTCCATTGACTGCAGTCCAATTATATCTTTTGTGAATTAGGATTCAATGAACTATATCGATGTTCAATTTGTAAAGATTGGAAAAACCGTTCTGTTCGAACGTTATCCAACGTCTCTATTCAAAATCACTGTATTTGTTTTTCGTTGTCTTCCTTCCTTAAGATGTTTATTCTCTGTTAGTAAGTATTTGAAAACTTTTATTTACGTTTCATTAAAAAAACGTAGAATAAAACTTAAAAATTATGATTTCAAAAGTATATATTTTGAGATTTGAAAAGTTTCGTAATATTGTCTTTTTTAATAAGTTTGTTATATTTTTTCACATTTTACGGAATATGCGAGAAATATCACAAAAACCTAGTCCTGATAAGTTTTAACGATTGTTTTTCATCTTTTCAGTTGAATTATAAACATTATGCTCTAGAGTGGATATTATAAGAAGGTTATCTAAATCTTTTTCTAGCAAATAAAAATTTTGTACAAAATATTGTAGTACATAAATTACAACGAAGAAGTGAAATAAATATTACAATTTCATAAATCAAATTATCGTGGGTGGAATTTTTTTGAAGGATCTTTGGCATGATCTAATAATAGCTGGGCGGGTTGAAACTGTGATTCACCAATTAAAGATTGGTATTTTTCCATTAGTTTTACGAGAGTACCAGCGCCATATCTGTCAACAAATCGAAACGGACCTGAAATAATTAAAAATATATTCATGAAATTTTCTAGCGAACTTATGAGTTTATATTTGGGACACCATGGAAAGATTGTTTTAAATAGTATTTCACGTGAGTTCATGACGTTCATTTTTCTGACAGGTCATAAAAAATTTTACCGGACGAAGTTCTAAACCACGTAAAAATAGCTGAAGTTTTTTTCAATTTTTTTGATATATTGTTGGAGCACAATGATTCCAAATACTTTCGGGTGCTTTGATACTATTTATAATCTTCTTATTCAGCAAAATTGCGTAAATAAAAAAGAGCAAGTTGTGCATTGTAAGCCTTTGCAATAAACCTAATATTACCAAAAAAAAAAAAAATAAATAAAAAATAACATGCAAATATAAATAGCAATTAATAATACTCTCACTTTCCAAATAGAGAGAGAGAGAGGGCAGGGGTGGGGGCTATTTTCATAAACACTTGGAGAGCGTTGGGACTATTTTTCAATAAAATAGGGAGGAAGCTGATCAAGAATATTGTCAAAACAAAAATTAGGCAACGCAAGTTTTTTATTTCTGGGCTTATCTTCTTTTAGATATTGGGGAAAAAAAATTAGTCTGAGAAAAGACAACACAAAGACAGAAAAAAAGAAATACTTTCATTTCACTGATGAAGAGAAAGTGATGATTTCCTAACACCACTTTGTTTTATTTTATTTTCAGCTTTGCTTCTTTTCATTGAATCGGTTTTCTTAATACTGTAGGCTTTCGAGAAGCAGTTCATAAAGTAGCTGAATACAGATTCAGATTTCTCAATTTCAAACCCTAACATAGCTGTACTTAACAAAAACCCCCGTATTAATTTCTTTGCGCATTTATTGCCATCGATAAGTTTATAGTAGATATAACAGTAAAGTTACAGCTCATATATTGATTGTAATGGTACCGACATTTCACTAAAGTTAACAAGTTGGAGGAACTCACAATCTTTAACATAAGCTGCATCAATATCGAGCGGCAGCGAGACATTCTTTTAAAAATCATTTTGGACGATGTATCCTTGTTCTAAGTACGTCAGCTCTTTCACCTTTTCAAAACATTCTTCGAAGGAGTCAAACTCGTGTTCAGAGAAGTCTGCAGTACAGCACGTATCCTTTTAGTGTAAACTGGAAGATTTAAAAGTTCAACTTTTTGAATACTTTAAGTCTCTGAAGTCTAGGCCCATTCAGTACCTGGTCTAGTGAGATATGGCAGTTGTCACCAGCCAATTGAGGGTAAATCCCGAACTGTCTTTCAATACTATTACTTTGCATTTATCCAAGCATAACGTATGATAACCCTTGTTCAAGTAATACTTTGTGAAACAATGCCCCGTAGTCACTTGCATCCGATATTGTATATTAGTCGAACCCCAACAAAGGTCATTTTTCATTTCGTATGTTCCAGATTCGTGTAACATTTCATTATAAATGAATAAATTTCATTTCGTTATAATTATGAATTTTCAAAGCCGCGACTGTTTTTTGTTAAAAACATTTAGAGCGAGTGGCACGTTCTGTTTTTAAAAATTGTGAGTATATACTATTTTAAAATTTAGCTTTAATCAATAATCGATTTTTTCAACGTTGAAGATGTCTATCCACTTAGCTGTTTTTTTTTTTTTTTTTTTTTTTTTTTTTTTTTCACTTTTAGGTTCTTTAAATAAAGAAATAAAGTTTTGAAAATTGACGTTGTATTGAATATTGATTTGAAGCGCCATATTTCTCAAGCATCATTGAAAAGAAACTTTGATTTGTCACAAATTTTTGTTCATGAAGATATACTAACCCAGAAGATTCGTGTAAGATATTAGTGACAGCCATAACTTGCTCCATTAGGAATGTAGCCTTGAGAGATTAAGCGGGAAGAGGAAAGCGACAAACGCAAGTGCACACAATGAGAATAGCGAGAACGGTAGAGGTCGGCTTTTCTACGTCGTCTACGGAAAATCCGATGACATGTCTATATGTATAGCAAATTGCGGGTTTTATGTATATTTCATCTACCAATATTTTGCAGTATTTTTGAAAACCTTGCAATTTACTATCAACTGTTGATACAACATTCTTGCACTCAATTTCGCTTCCTGGAGTTCCCAGTTTGCCGAAATATTGACGTAGAGTGCCACCATTTGGCAAGGCAGACCAGTAACAATTTTTGTCCCGCGAAAACAGATTCATTGCATAAAAGACTGTTTGGGCACAAGACCTATGACAGATAGTTTTGGAACACTGAAGGTATAACTGTCTCGAAATAAAATTAAGCGGTTAAAGCCGTATACATTTTTTCGAGGAAACTGGCTCACAGAACTTCAAAACACTCAAGCTTTTCCATTACTGCTTTAACTTCGGAATAAAACTGTAATTGAGCCGTAAAAGAACGCATTATATCATTGCAAGTTTTTTGAATACAGAAACCTTCGTTTCCTTCGTTATATAAATAGAGATTAGTACCTCTAGTGAAAATCCGTCCAAATTGATTATAAAAGATTACGAAAAGAAACTTCAGATAAACCTGCAATAGTTGGTTAACTCAATCTTTTATTCTATCCTTTTCCGTCACGGCCAAACGATGCCAGAGTTTGAAATTTAGAAGGTGGAACGTTTGGCCTCTGCTTACCGCCTGGTGCTGTAACGCTTGTATAACCACTCTGCCATTGAAGCTCACAAACACCAACATGCTCAGTTGGAGGTTTCCCCAATATGTTTGGTAAAGCCGAAATTCACTTTCTTTCGTTTTCATTTCGTAGAAACAAGCACGTTAGGTAAATCAAATCTGCTGCGCCGCATTTCTTCCGATTCACAAACCATTTTTGCAAATTTTGTTTGTGTGTTATGATATATACTCAAAATTTTGGAATATTCTCCAAATAATATATCTAATGATAAAATTTAACGTAAGTTTAACCACAAGTTGCTGACATCAAAGTATAGAGTATATGAAAGGTTAAGAGCATTCGAAATTAACGTAATTTTAAAACAAGCCTCCGCTATTTACATGTGGTTTGAAAGTTGAAGGTCCGGTAAATTAAAAGTCATTGAAAACGCTATTGAATATAAAGTTCCATTCCACACTTGTTTGTTATCAATTTGAAAATGTTGTCTGGCAAGCACTAATTCTCCGTGACATCATATTACAGCCATCTTGGTGTCATAGCGACGTCCAAAAAAAAATGTTACATAAAAAAAAATTTTAAATGAGACATTCCTAAGTTGAATTTAAAAATATATTTTTAAACTTTCTATTTTGAGGATCTAGAGGCTACATTGGTAAATTTGTAACAAAAAAATGAGATATTCTGTATCAAAGTCACGTTATTAATTGTAACGACGGTCGCGTTATTACTAATTTGGACCTTAAATGAGTTATGTTGGTTTACATCAACTTTGAGTGAAATTTTGAAGCTTTTTTCAAATTTCTTCAATCAAAAATCAAATATTAAGATTAATATAAGTTAAATATAAGTTAGTACTTGACATGGTAAAACTACTTTGTGTTTGCAAAATTTAAACTGAATCAACATATCACCAGCTGCTGTCCTTGTTGATTTTTCACCAACATTCGTAATCTACTCCTCGAAAATACTTTCCAATCTTAAAATTAACTATTAGCTTTCATGAATTATCAGGACTTTCGAAACGTTTATAAAATGTATTTGAAAATGCAAAACTATTTGGTTAATGATCACTTAGGATATAAAAAAGATTAAAAATTTCTGGTACGTGCCTACATAAGCCTTCAAAACTAGCCCAACTTCATAAAGCATTTGAATCTTTTTATATTCAAAGAATCAATCAAACTTTAAAATTTCTAAAAGCGCAAAAAATTTCCCTTAAAGTTGCACAAAAAAAAAATAAAGGTGCAAAGGGCCTAAAAACAAAAAAATTATCTTTTTAATGACTAAAAATAATTGTATAAAATTTCTACATGACTAGAAGAACGCTTTCTAAAAAAGCGCGCTATGTGCGCGCATGCAAAAGAAGTAATTTAAAGATTTTTTTCCAGATCAATTTACTGTAAGCAAATGCTGTAAAAATATTTTTTAAAACGTAAAGTTTAAACTGCTGTCATATGACTCACCCCCATGTGGTGGTGGGAAACCTAATCCAAATACAGCACCAATATCTCCATCAACCTGAAAAAAAAAATCGCCATTGTTAAATGTTAATGAATAATGAAGCATTTCATTTGTTGCATACAAAAATTTTTGAAAAACTGCATTAATTTATGATTAAGCAAATTGATAAAATTTAAAAGATTAAAGGAGCTGTTTTTTATAAATTCTTAGCCTTTTAATTTTTGATACTTACAGGACTATTCAAGATTCCATCTTCTAGACACAAAACTGCTTCGTTGGTCATCCGACTGACAAGTCGAAGGGCTGTCTCCTCATCAGTCAAGCTGTAAAAGACATATACTATAATTTAGATTTTCTGATTAAGTTGCTGGATACTTTTTTCAAAGTCAAACATGATACTTTAATCACCCCAACAGTTTGAATAAATGAGAATACACATTAGACATTATGAGTCAAAAATCATAAATGCTGAAATTATTCGAAAAACTCATTTTGATTGTAACTTTATAAATGAAAATATAGCTTCTACCATTACAAAGTTTTCTGGGTCTTCAATATCTAATCTTGATACTCTATCGCACAGATTTATAGAGCAGACAATTTCAATATACATTTTAAGTTCTTCATGTTTAACATCATCGTAATTTTCATCTTGTGTTTAGCAGGTAGTTTTATTGAAAGATGGGTTAAAAATCGTTTAAAAAAAAAAAAAAAAAAAAATGGGTAAAATTCTTTCTCAATAGCGTTAAAAACTCCTTAGATAAATATCCAAAAGTGCTGAGTGAGGTTCCAATTCAGCATTATTAAAGACCCTGTTGGTCATTAAATTCCTATCTTTTCGGTGGGAAATAAATCCATGATTTTTACACAACCACCTATATTGAACTTGTGTGGTTTGGCGTATTGAACTTGTCTGAATTAACTCGGCCATAAATATTTCATTGTCTTTTTAAAATTCCTAGCGTGTTAGTTACCCAAGCATCGCGTACACTTAATATATAATCCAGTCTAGTTTCAAGTACCATATCCGGTAATAAATCCTTAATTTTCAAAAATTTATGAGGGTTACATACTCAAAACATCAATGTTCCGCACACAGAAGCACTGGAAACGAAATTCTTTAAATTTATTTAAAAATTAGAGAAACCAAACAAACTAATCTCTAGCAAAAAAGTTGCCCCTTTTGGGATAACGAAATATTTTGGTAAATCTTGAAATGTCTTATTTTACTAAAACCTTCTATGACCTTCAAACCTCACGAAAAAAAATTAGAGAAATTTATGATTCTATTGAAAAATACAAAATTTCTTCTCTTAAACCCCGATTTACCCCGTTTTGGCCTAATTTCGGAAGAACAGGAATTGTTTGGTAAAATTTTAAATGGCCCATTTTAAACCAATTATGACTCTAACTCAAGCAAAAAAATGGAAAAAAACAAATGAACAGATAAGCAGAAAATCAGAAAAACCTTATTTTTGTGCACAATTTCTGACCAACTAGAATTTTTCAGAAAAATTAGGCTTGGTGACTTTCTAGCCCATGTTAACATCTAAAATTATGCAAAAAACAGAACAACTAACAAACGGAATCGAGAAAAGTGTTAATACGAACGGGAGAGATTATTGATTTTCTTTTTTCTGAAAGCCTTGAAAACAGAAAGTTCTTAACCTATATTTTCCCCTTATCTATTAACTTGGCTAAAATAAAACTTTATTTAAACCCTACTACTCTTAGGACTCTGAAACCATTTGGGTTAACACCAATCAAACACTCTCGAATGGGCTAAGTATGTATCATTTATGTAGTTATGACGAAACAAAATAAGAATTTTTTGGCTCAAGTAGATAAGAACAAAACAGAAAAATAATAAAGATTTGGTCTTACCCAGTGACAGGTGCCGTTTGGTACTTCTTTATTATATCAAGCGCTCCTTGGTTTGGCTTAAAAGAATTTGTAAATAAAAAAATTAAAACTACAAAGTATTAACTACAAGTGAAATTAGTTCAAAATAAAATTGCTCAATGCGGTTCATACCAGAAACCATGATGCACAGGTTAACTTTGAAGAATTAACAATGTCAATATGATTTAGAAAAGAAGGAATCATTGTGTTTTGAAAAAAGACCCATTTGAAAAATAATTTTATGCTGCTACACACCTATTCACATGGTAACAAAATAGGAATCAAAAAAGTGTAAAGATTAATAGCAAACAGTTTATTCAGAATTTTTCCAAGAACTCTGAAATCGACGAGGGCAAATGAACAGTAATGAACATAATAACTTATATCCCCATGAACCACAAATTTTTATTATGGAGATATACTACTGGCAGTTATTAATCTCTGCAGAATTTTTATTATGGAGATATGTAATTGGTAATTGCAAATTTACACTCTCACCCATTGTCTGCAGTTCTGAGACATTGGTTGTTTTCATTTAGAGGTGCACAGGCCAGGTTATACAAGCGATGAAGGCGGATAAGATGCTCATGGTTGAAAGTCAATACCTTTCAGCTATGCCACAAAAATGTGTCAACATATAATGTGGCACAAATCACCAGCATCTAGGTCTATTCCACCGGGAATATCTGGTCTATATTTACCATGAACTTTGACCGCTTCCCCAATGGCAGAGAAAACCAGGGCCATTGTTAGAACAAGAAAAGGACGAGTTCACAAATTGTTTCGTTCACTATGTCATCAACCACCTCCAGAACACTATGACCCGAGCAGGTACTGTGTTGATGTCCAAGCGTTGGTGAATATTAGAATGCTTCGGCAAGAAGCTCACAAATACAGGTTGCTCAATTAAGGACATGTTCCCCCTTGGGACTGTCTATGTTCTAGGTAGCACCTTATGGGATAGCATAAAATACAAGACTAGCAAAGGTCTTCGTGTCTTATGATGAAAACCATGCCTGGGAAGAGATTCCAACCCACCCTTCAAAAATTGAGCATGTCCACTTGCTGGACAACGTTGCCAAACATGCCTTACACAACCTTTATTCCTCATGCGCCAATAAAGGAATTTGGAATATTGCAGCGTAAAAAAACACAGAACAGAAAACGAGTGATAATAATTGTATTCAAATTTAGGGCCATTCCCTCGACCATAAGACTCTGGCTGTGTGGCCAGGCTCTTGTGGGGAGCGATGGTTTACTATGGAGGAAACTGGGCTATACCCTTGGGATGATATTCCGGAAGAGCTATACACAGAATACCACGAAGCCACCCACTCTATGAGTGGTGCTACCGTCTATCATTTGCGAAAGTAGCTCAATAGGAAAGATATAAGGCTGACCCCTATTAAATACAGAGGCGTTTGGAAGGTAGCTCAGGTTGAGTCTAAAGTAAGGAACAGCCAAGATGCCACAGCAAGAACAGGCGAACATCACCATTTGGATATCCGAGCAACCTATCTAGCATGTGAAGATTCTTCCATGGGAGGAGTTGGTGATGCGATTGACCTTGTGCATGAGTATGGGTTCCCGAGGAGCATTCATCGCCCGAATGTAGAGGGCTTTTCCTTGCCCTAACTGGTATAGCACAGCTCTCTGTTTGGGTGTTCCATCCAACATCTCATCTTTATACCATCGGTCGCATGGGAGAGTATCTGCGTGAAAATAAGGGATGGATCACCACTCCAGAGCTCAGAGACTTATTCGAGACTGGGGATATGAAAGAAGTCATTTTCAGGAAGGTTGTTTATAGCATTGGTAACAATAAAACGATCAAATTCCCCAAGAGGCTTGGCTGTCCGGTTCGTTGGAAAATTCGCTAGGCAAGGTGACGATTCTCGCACTATTATCCATGACTACAATGAAGCTGCTGACCTATGCAATATTCTAGGAAGAGCAGATCGGCTATTGAACTCTGAGAAAACTGACGAGATCCACTACATCAATTATAACGACAGCAAAACAAGGGCTCAATGGTCTCATATACGGTCTTTCGTTCTCGCATACATCAACATTGTGCCCCAAAAGAAGCTGAGACGTTTCCCCAAGAAGACGTCCCATGGGTTTGCAGATGCCATCAACATCAAATCCCTTCTCATCAAGGTCAAAGGCCTACTTGTTGCGGACAATTCTAAGTATCCTAGGTATGGACAATGGTGATACAAGCAACCCGGATAAGAGTGGCATCCTGAAGCTCCAGCTTGGACAATCGAACCTGCTGGGCAACTTAAATTGCAATTAAGCGAGGTTGCCCAGCTTCCCTCTGGGGTCATTGTGGCTGCTGCGGCAAGTATGTATTTGACTGGTAAGGTTGGAAGCGGTAAGAAGAAATGGGTCTAAAAATCTTTACTGCACACAAACTGGTTGTGCTCACTCCAGAAAATGACCTGACCAAGTCGCCTTGGCTTGGAATCCCATCAAACTCATCGTTACTTCTGCATCAACCCCACAAAGCCGACAGTAGAGTGAGACTCTATTGCCCTACCTCATCGACTTGAAATATTGCTAAGGTTATAGTGATTGACTTGTGCTGTAAGGTTCCAACCAACCAAGAGTCCCAAGATCATACTCGACTACCTGTTCCGCTAAACTTGTCAAATAAAATGTCCACACAAAATGCTGAGAGGGTGGGCCGGGTCAAATATCCGACATTTCAATACCGACTATCGATGCCTCTGCAAAGTGTGCGGAGAGTCATGGTCAGTAGTTTCTGCAACAGCATCTGTCAAAAATCGCCAATGTCGGTGCTACATGCTGTGAAAGAGTTGATGTGGTGACAGTCAGACTGCGATTAGCTCAATCTCTTCTGTGAGCATTTCCCATTGATAACATTCAATCAAGTTTTGCAAAGCACAACACTTGATGACATTTGGGTGTGCTCCACCAATGTCCTAGGCGAGAAGGTTGGATAAGCAATGCAGTCAACACGGCAGTCTTGCATGTGAGGTTGATGGGTCAGATTGTGAGTCTTACCAACAACTGACATGCAAGATCCTGTTTTTCCATCGGCTCTGTAAGTGACCCCAAATATCGCCATGATGAAGGCAAGGTTGAAGAGCTATGTCGTCAAAGACAAATAGAAAGGTCGTAAAAAATACGAAAAAGCCAAAGACAAACTCACTGTTGAGCACGTCTTGAGCATGATCGATGCTGCAAAAAAAAAATATATGTTAAGTCAGCACCAAACTCTTTTTACAGGGCTACACCAAATGTCAGTATCGACCGGAAAGAGGACAGTGAAGGTCATTACAAATGGAATGTTATCAATGGACCTTGACCACTTCGATTGCTTCCACCAGAGGTAGACCAGTCATTCGCGTTGATGTATTGTTCATATCTTCTCAATCTAAATCCACACTATGTAAACATAAGCACTACGTAGAAACTCTAGCCGGAGAACCCAACCAAGAGGAAGATTATGTGCTGAAAAAGGCCTAAAGTATCCTTCGATCCACTGTTGCAAAACATAGTCAAGGATTTGGTTAATTGAAAGCTTAGTATTCCAGCAGCATACCGAAGCAAACCAAAGGTAGAAGGGCTTATGAAGTTTGCAAGAGCCTCGGTTGACCAAAGTCAAAAAATGCTTCGTCCTATGAAAAATACCAAACATGGAGTTGGCCTTCTGTCCTTCCTCGCTCCGGTCCTTGGTGCAATTGCTGACATTATTATCACTACTCATGTGAGGGATGCTAGAAAAATAAGCCACATCGACCTAGTCTTACAAGACTTTGGATGTGCATATCATTTTCTGCTCTGTCCGGACCAAAACCACCATTCTCTTTTTGGGTCGTTTTTGCAGAAAATAAAGTCCATAATATCCGCACGTCTGCGCAGACAGTGCCTGCAGGTCAGTGGTGTTATAAATGTAACCTTTGATGCCAAGCCTGTGAAAAACTTCAGTAAGCCACTTCCGAAAGAATGTGCGGTGCCATAGTAAGATGCCGTTGGAATCTGGCAGTAGACTGAATGAGTCGAACCACTCCACTTTATATGATTTTATCGCAACACCATCATATGAGATTTGACATACTACCCAGTGGCTGCCAGGTAACTTGTGTGTGTCATAGTTAAATATGAATGAGCTTTTGGCCACGACTCTACCCGGATCTAGAAGTTTGTCAGTGGCGAGGACTCCCAGAAAGTGAGGAACATTTTTTGAGGCCCAATTTTCAAGCTATATGGTTGACATACCTAGTCCCCATAGTCAGTCGTAATAATATGATACAGTGCCACCTCTACAAATGACGAGACCAGACCACATTAAATAATTGTGACAGGAAGGGCTGGTGCTTGTGCAAATGTGCTGGCAATTGACATTGATCCTATATAAGTGAGGCTCCAATGTGTACCTTGTCATCGATTGGCTGTCAAATCAAACACGTAAATTCTGTTTCCTCCCACATTGCTTGCAAGGTCTATAAGATTGCCAACATTCAGTGTGGGAAAATACTCTCGTGAGACAGAGGAGCCCTTCAAGTTTATTCCATTAAGGACTGGCTCTGCATTATCTCCTCTACAAACGCTGATGCATACACAATAGCTACAATTACATGGTTAGGCAGAGGATCGCTCCATAAATCCTTCAATTTAAACTGAGTCTTTCCTGTCTTTTGTTGCTGATAGAAGAGAACCCTGTCCATAGGATACAGTCTTCTCTTTTGCCATAAGCTCTATAGTAAAAATTGTGGCAGCGAGTGTCAGTTCTACTTGCTTGACAAACTAGTGGGCAGACGCGATTCTAATAATGTCTCCAGCCACTGTTTCGGTGGCAATCAACTTAAACTCTGACTTTGCTCAAGTTAAGGATAACTGCAGAGCCATATTGTTCAGTAGCAACCGTTTTTGTCTTATTATCCTCAGGAAAGGGCGGAAAGTGACAGTTACTGTCAGTGCAGCATTAACAGCTGCCTCTGTTACCAGGACAGTCTGTCGAGCAACAAAGTCTGTATTGGCTTCACCTTTAGTCTCAAAATGCGTCGAGTGTCTGGATACCATCCTTCAAGTTGACAAGCACCACTCTCACACCAGTTCTTGCTTTTCGACAATAGCGTGAGTAGCATCGCTTGGTAGGGATATCGCTGCTCATCTAGGTTGGACATGGCACAAACAGATCTATCGCTTAGATTAAATTTCCTAAAAAG
The DNA here is from genome assembly GCA_035046665.1 of Euphysa ruthae. Classification (NCBI taxonomy): domain Eukaryota; kingdom Metazoa; phylum Cnidaria; class Hydrozoa; order Anthoathecata; family Corymorphidae; genus Euphysa; species Euphysa ruthae. Next base: position 698 of record JAUZNK010082343.1, on the reverse strand, counting down.
ACTGTACGCAAACAGATTGGTCAGCACTAATCTGTCACTAGCTACGATACTCCATGTAGGGCACATGACCTGAAATTTTTCCGCCACATAGCTATCGGAGAAAGCGATTAAGTCACGCTCGGCGCACGCTTCAAAACAAAGCTCGTTTGTGTGATCTGGGTCATCTTTGGCTTCTACGAACTCGTGGTAAGTCCTGATTATATTAGTTTGTGTTGGGTGAACCACCCACAAACCTGTAAGCTCAGGTAGATGCATGTTAAGATTGCTCTTTTCATGATATATATAACATAAAAAAGCCTACTTGTTTAATAGGGATGCTTGCTGACTCACAGAATCCAGCGTGCAGCAGTAAGCTCAGCACGTCCAAAAGTTTTCCTTGGTGGGTGATGTTTGAGCTGCAGCCTTCAGTCTCTCTTTTAGCAGCCCCTTTGTGGTAAGAGCTGTAGAGATGGCTTTTTGAGCCATTGGCAGAGCAGCCTTAGCAAAGCTTTTCATTTCAGGAACTGCCATAGCTTGATTCCACCCAAAAAATTTCCAAATAAGTTTGTGCCTTCTTGCACATAATGAGGTGATGCTCCACCTGCTAATAGCGATAAAGAGAGCTTTTGGTATCAGCAGTAAGCATTGTAGTTCCCAGGGGTTATGCGCACTTCTTTTGCAGGAAGAACCAGTAGGTTGATCTTACTTGTAACATTATA
>JAUZNK010082332.1:0-13097 GCA_035046665.1 Euphysa ruthae | reverse complement strand
TGATATTCTATTTGAAAATTGGTATATAATCAAAGCTTCTGAGGTAAATGATATTCTATTTGAAAATTCGTATATACTCAAATCTTTGGAGGTAAATGATATTCTGTTTGAAAATTGGTCGATACTCAAAGCTTCTGATGTAAATGATATTCTATTTGAAAGTTGGTAAATACTCAAAGCTTCTGAGGAAAATATTATATTCATAATTAAGTTTTGTAACTAATTTGGAAGTTCCTTAATATAAATTTTTTCTGCTCTTTCTCTAGTATCGTAAATATCATGTCATTATTAATGTTTATTAACCTTTTGTAACAAATATAAATACTTCAAGGAAAATCTGTGTTTACTAGAAGACTTGAAATCTCAGCATTCTCGCGTAGGTCTTTTGATAAATTGTTGAAGCTAAGTTTTTCCCACTCTGGTTAATGTAGGAACTGGGTCCTTTTATCATGAGGCAACACACTAGGAGATTTGCCACCCAAGGCTAGCAACCATCCCATTGCTGAGTGAACTGTTGGCACCTATTTGCTGTGTTATGTTAAATTCTAATTTGACAAAAACAATAAAACCAATAAAATTATACTTGCTAATTACAGGGTGGCCAGTCATCCTGGAATTCCCAACTTCTGTGAAATTATCCTGGAAAATCCCCTGGAGCTTTTTAAATCTATTGTTTTTTTGTTTTTTTTTTCTCTATACTGGTATTGACTTAATTTTTTTTATTAGTTATTGATTTATTACAAGTGAGTTATTTTTTATCAAAAGAGCTTTTTGCAATGTTACTAATCACCTAGTTGCATTTAGTGTAAGTTGCTGCAGTTAAAGTTTATGTTTAATGATAAATGATTTTATCAGAAGCTTAAGCTTGTTGAAAATTTAAAACTAATATTTAGCCCTATATCTATTTTACGAATATGATTAAGATATGTATCTTTTTTCCTTCTTATATTCAAAAATATTAGATTTGCACTAAATATCTATATCAACAAGATTAAAGCTTTTGATAGTTAATTTGTTGAAAATTTTTCCCCCCAGACATTGCTATTCCAATCACCCTAATGTTAATTCTAACCAAAGATTCCAAACCTCCACCCCCAATTATTCTACACCCTCCCACCCCCATTTTACTTAAAAAATTTGAAGCACATAAATTTGAAGCAGAAAAATTGATTCAAAATCTATTTAGGACAAAATAAATCATTTTTAAATTTTATTAATCCAATTTTTATGAAGCTGGTTCCTGTCTAGACTAGACTGGACTTCTCATTTAAGGATGATTTAAACTTGAGCAATATATTGTGCAGAATATTTTTCAATAAATTGATTAACATTGTTAAATATTGTTCAAAATATTTAACAATAAATTTTTACCAATTATTAAAATATCACGTACCTGTGAAAAAAATTCCACGAGCAAGAGAAATGTTCGTTTGTATTGGAAAAGCAAAAAAGACATTCTATTGTAATCCATTGAAATTAAAATCACTCTCTGATTGGCCTGTTTTGAGATCAAAGTTTATTTTCTCTTAAAATATGATGCAATAGGAAGAAAATACCAATATTGCATTCATGACTTGCAGTTTACTCAATCTTTGAAAAAATGTGATTTGCTGAACTTGTTGCAAAGGAAAAAAGAATATGATGCTGAAGTAGCCCTAAATAAACGAAAAACATGATACGATTTAAAGAGGAAGAAGCATGTTCTTATCACACCATCTGGTGGATTCCTTGCAAAAGCAGTCAGAGAATTATACTCTTCAGCTGGCGCACACAAGTGACGATCTACAGTTTACTAATGTTTTAAAACTAGCTTCTAGATGATTTACCAAAATCAACCAGTTGAGAGATCCATCTGCCTGTGTACCAGCAAAGAAGGGAGCAATTGGTGGAGGACGAAAATCTAAAGCGCCTGAAGTTCGGAATGGCCTATTTTCCTGGTTTGTTGATGCCAGGGAATCGTTGAGGGGCCATGTACCATGTCGAATGTTCAATCTGAAAGCCAATCAAATGTATATGAAGATTGGCTGCTCGAAAATCCGACACCACAGTGAGAAAAACTGAAGTTCAGAGATCAATAGATTAAGATGTGGGAAAGTGAATATGGGATAAGTTTACGAAAACCAAATAAGAGATATTCCATTAAGAAAGAGGACTTAGTTGAGAGACTTCATGATTATTTAAAAAACAACTAGACAATTTGCCGCTACTTCTTAGAAAATTATGGAGTGGATCCACCAATTATCAATGAGATCAGATGCCCCTGCATTCCATTTTCCAGATTTCTCAACAAAGGACCCTTAACTTTAAGGGTGAAGAAACATTTATGGAAGAGAATGTTGTCAAGGAGAGTGTTACAGTTTATATGCAAGAAAGCACTGATTCAAAGTACATCACACCATAGTTTGTTTTCAAGGGCAAAGGGATTCGTATGAAAGTTAACGTTGCTAATGATTTTCATTTTTACTGGTATCCGATTGGTTCTTACTAGCTAGAAAACATGCTGAAAATTATTAGCAAATTATAAGCAGCTTTTTATCTATTGAATACAATCCTTTTACTCAAAAAGATTATGCTATCTACATGATTGATGATTAGGCGGTTCATTTAATGCCGGAAGTAAGGAAAGCACTTTTCCAAAGGGGATACATCCTAGTCTGATGACTGGGTGGTGGGATAACTGGGTTTATTCAAGCAAATGTCACCCATTATGACTGCAAACTGAAAGCCAACTACCGTGATTTAGAAATGGAATTAATGATGGAGAAGTTAAAGGCAGATAAAAAGAAAGTCCCTTCACTGACTCAAGAAGACATGATCAACATGGCTGTTAAAGTAATCAAAAAAATTGATGTTGATTGAACTTTTTAAGCAACTTTTTGTTACGAAAAAACTCAATGGCTCTGAAGATTACCAAATAAGCGATAAGTTATTAGACCTTAATAGAAACGAAGTAAAAGACTTTTGAAAGACATTAATGCACTCACTTATTCCTGATGAAATTCAAGCTCTAATCAAGAAGATTATTCCATTGAAAGGAATAAAGTGAAAAAAAAAAACATTGAGTGCGCAGAATCGCTAGATTTTTGTTGAGGAAGTAGTCATTCACTGTGAAAAATTAGATGTTTCAGAAGAAAAGAATGTAACTGATATCGACAAGGCAGAACTTTCAGAAGCTAACCCATCTGAAGTAGAAGCAGTACTAGCTGATATAACACTGGAAAATACTGGTTTAAGGAATCGAAATCGTGCTAGTTCTCTTGTTGATATTTGCAAAGATATCAAAAAGGATGTCGTTTTTTGGATGCAAATCAAAAAGTATTTTACGAAAACGAAACATCATTATTATTCAATCTAAATGCTATCAAGATGATGATGGCATTTGTTGATACCAGGAAGAGTGTGAAAAAAAGAATAAAGCATTCCAATTGGGGACGATATAAGTGATGAAGAAAGATATATTTTTAATACTTTTTACAACTTGTTGTAAAAATAGATGCATATAAATGTTTACTAGTAGTAGTCATTTTAAATTATTGTTATACTTACTTGTTTTACTGTAATCAAGAAAAAAAATTTCATCCCCTCTATTATTAAATATAACAAAAGATTCAAACCCCCAATTATTCCAACCCCCTTATTAATTCTTACCAAAGGTTCCAACCCCCCACCCCCAATTATTCCACCTCCCTTCCCCCCGCCATTATTAGTCGAGTGTAGCAAGTAGAAAATAATGGCAGCAAGTAAAGGTATTTACCAATTTAAAGGTAATTGGCTTTGTGGTATCCACTTTAAAAATTTGTGTTTGCATAAGTAAAAGGTTTTCCTGCAAAGGCTAGATGAGTTTTATGTTGTTATAATTTTGATATTAGCAACATGGCTGTTAGTGCATTGATTATAGATAGTCAATGCCATTCACTGAAGTCTATGCAGTATAGTAAAATCAATAGTTTGAATCTGTCAAACCCAAAAACAATAAGTTTATGGAACTCTAGAGTCATGTTTATTCTTCCTGTGACTGCTATTAATAAGAGTTCAAAATTATTATTTCAATCATGATGTCAAACTTTTTATTTCAATCTTGTCTTGGAATAATGAACTTTTCAGAACCATGTTTTCTGAAAGTGAGATTGCTAAGAAGCTTCACCTAAGTAAAACTAAATGTGCTTGTTTAATCAATTGCACTATTTCGCCTCTATTCAAGCAACAATTGTTCAAGGAAATAATAGTGCCTCCTTGTTTTGTGGTATCGTTTGTTGAAGGTAGGAACCAAATAATTTGAGCAGAACAAATGGATGTCCTTTATTAAGACAATATTAATGGTTTTATAATTACTACTAGATATCTTGACACATTTTTGAAATGTCCAAACGCTAAAAATCTGATTTAAAGTCATTAAAAATGTCTAACAGATATTCCTCCAAAAAATATGTTACAGCTTTCAATGGATGACCCATCTACAAGTTGGAATGTACTGAGGTTACTTAATGAATATCGCTCAGAAAAGGAATAAGCCATTATGATTAATATTATATAAATTTGAATGTAAAAAAAAAGTGACAAGTTTATTCACTTGAAAGATTTTTGCTAGTAGCAAAATTATTTCATTAGCTTATTATTATATTTTATACCTTTGAACAAATAAATTTTAACTTTTGAATTTTGCTTTAAATAAGGTACCCTGTGTATATTTTGTTTGATTATTGTTTTCTATTTATCTTTAACAGGTTTTTTGGCACAAAAATGCTACTGATACTTTGGCCAAGTTAGTTTATATTTTGCTTAAAAAAACGTTTTGTAGTTGTAATGTTAAACTTTTCATGCAAACTTGTTTTGGTATAGATTCTTCCCCATTCCCTGGATCGAGGAAGAGGAGGTAAAATTCAGAGAAATTTTATTATGGGACAATGTTGTTAGTACTGTTACGCATTGGAGGGAGGGACTATGTAAGAGCAAGAGACCTCAGACTAAGTCGTACGAAACTCTATGCACTAGCTGCAATGATAAATTTATGTTGGCTAAAATGCAATTTTTTAAATATTAGTATCTTGTTTCTTTTCAAACAAATAATCCATTGATTACTTTTTTAGCGGCAACTCTGGAAAAGATATTCTGACAATTATTACAAATTTTGTTCTTAAGTTTGATAATGCTAATACTGGCTACAAGTTTGATGTTTCAAAAAAAGAAAACATTTGCCTATTGTTTTGGTAGAAATTTGAATTGGGACAAAATCACTGTTAAAATCAAAGTATATTCCAGAAGCATTGAAATATGGATTTAAAATATAATGTATTGCAATACTAATTTTATTGATTACTAAGTTAAAGAAAAGAACTCCCTTGAAGCATTTTCTTGGTTGCAATGTTGTTTGTTTGTCACAGCTTGAAATGCTACACAATAAAACTGAATGTGTTGCCAGGTTTGGATCAACGGAGGAGAAGTTAAATAGCAAAAAATAGTTGTCTGCACATGCTGGCAATAATACAAAAGAGCAGTATAGAGATTTTGTGTCTATTGTGGTAAAAGAAAACAGTGAAAAATTTATTCAATTCGATTTTCAGAAAGATAATGTTGACAAATTTCTCAGATTATTTTTGCAAGGAAAATCAGAACTGTTAATTTGTGGAAAATGTCAAAGGTTATGTTCATGTTTTCTCATAGTCAGTGTGCTGTAGGACAAGGATTCAGTATAAGCAAAGAGCTATTGGTAAAAAATCTTGAGAAAACTTCTCTGTCTGCACAGCTGATGGTGTATGGAAATCATTTCATGCTTTTAAAGACGCATTCATCCGTCATCCTTTATTATATCATTTTTATTTAGGTTAAAAGAATAGATTGTTAATTTTTTATGAAAAGTAAACAGTATTTAAATTGTATTAAGCATTGAAAATTGTTTAAGATATGTAACCTTCACAACTAGAAACACTAGGAACTTTTTCACTTTGCTGCACAGACTGCAGTCTACAGACCATACTCAAACACAACTTCATAACATGGTTTATCCGGGGCTTAGACTGTGTGAGTTCTGTTCCAGATATTCAGATAGTGGTTTTAATTAAAGCACTTTAATGGCTTTGATATTGCTCTTTAATCTAATTTAATCTTTAATTTAAAACCATTAACCACTGATTTGACTTAATCCATTTGACCATAAATTACGCATTGCTGTTTAATAAGACATACCCGTAAGTAATTTTTTTGATAGCACTAGTAGTGTGACCTACATGAAGTTGATATATGCTTTTTGGTTGAAATATGAGTTAGGTTAATAATACATTAATATTTATTGATTATTTTCTTGTTTTCAAAAAAAAAAGTAAATAAAGAAATGACAGCAAATACAAAAGCATCTTCATTTATGAACGCTAGATAAATTTTTATCCTTTAAAATAATATTGTGTTTTTTCAGGTCATGCAGACCATCAATTAAAACATCCAAGTAAAATGCTAGTTAGGCAATTTCATCTGGCAACATTAAATTTTTGCTGCTTGGATTTTAGAAGAAGTCATTGTCTGGATAATGAAAATAATTCACACTTATCTCAAGCGTCATAGAGAAAATTTTTACCAGGAAAAGAATTTTTTTTATATAAAAAAGTGCTTGTTATCTTATTTCTAATTCCAATTTTTTTAGAGTGTGATGGTAGCTGGAGGTCAGGAAAGTATGTCTAACGTACCCTTCTACTTGAAACGTGAACCTCTCAAATATGGTGGTAACAATATCATAGTAAGTATATTTGTTTACTATTACCTCTTAAATCCAAAAAAATCTGTTATTTACAGGACCTTTTATGTGTTTAACGTAACTCAATTTTTAAGTTATCAGGTGACGTATTTTTCTGCTGCTCAAGAAAGTAGTTGTGCAGGGGTGATAGTTTTCAAGAAAAAGCTAAAAAATTATAAATTTTTTAAAAAAAAAAAAAAGAAAAATAAAAAATATTAAATAGGATAGAAGGATTGATACTAAGAAGGCTTAAAGGGGGATTGTTTGTAGGGTGGTCAAGATACAGTTTCAATGAAAATATTAAATCCTTACCGTCTACTGCAAAGCTTTATGTGGATGCAAGAGCAAATAGTCAAAAAGTTTGACAAAGGAGTTTTAATAAACATATAATTTGATTCTATTTATTCACCTATCCGTTCGCGCATCTGCCTGACCGGTCATTTTTCTGCAAAATTTTTAATTGATTTAAAAAAAATTTTTTTCTGTAAGTCCAGAATACAAAATTATTCAGTCAAATAACTATTTTAGCATACTTACCCAGGTTGAGTTTAATTTACTGCCTGTTCTGGTGATGGAATATTTTTATTTTAAGGATGGAATTGTTTTTGATGGATTAACAGATGCTTATGACAAAATACATATGGTATGTAAAGCTTTATTAATATATTTTTCTTTTAATTATATGTATTGTTTGTGAGGTAAGCAGTATGTCAATTTTATCTGAAAGAAGTCAATTTTATCTGGCATTTTTCAGAGTGATCTCAAAATATTTTCTTCAACAGTTCTTATGATTACCTATCCTGTTAATGTCAATCTCCTAAGAATCAGTGTATATAATATATATTTCTTTGTAATGTTACACTATTTTTTTTTGGAAAATTATTGGTTGCTTGATATTACTAGGCTCCTAAATAATCTTTCTTTTACAATCCTATTTTATTTCCAAATTTCATTTTAAAAAAAATGTTTTATCAGATTTTTTTTTTTTTTGTTTTTCTGTTTTTTTCATTTATTATTTAGTTCTTTCATTAGTTATTTTATTTGAAATTTTCCATAAATTTTTCAGGTTAAAAAAGAAAAAATTATAAAATTCGATTTTTTTTTTTTTGGCTTATTTGTTGCCTACGCCGAATATGCCCAAATATATTGATTTTAGGCCTTAAGACAACGTTTTGAATTTTTAAAAGTTTAAGTTTAAGTTTCAAAAATTCTTTAATTTTTCTTTAGATTTTAGATGAAGTTAAAGGACCAGATATTTGTGTATATTTAGATTTCCATCTGATTTTGCTGATTTTTTCAAAGTGTTAAAAAAATGTTTTTCCTGATAAATTTTGCTCATGGGATGTTTTTAATATTTCGCATTTGTCTAAGAAAATATTTTAGGAGAATTTTTTTTGAAAATTTTTATCGCTACATTATTTTTCAGGAATCTGTTAGTAAGTTTATATTTTGTTTTGTTTTAGGGAGTGTGTGCAGAAGGTACGGTGAGCAAGTATAATATCAGCCGCAAAGAGCAAGATGCATATGCTATTTCATCTTATACAAATAGTAAACTAGCTTGGGAAGTATGTATTATGAGCAGCTTGATTGTGCTTTTGTTTCTTTCTATATTTTATATTTTGTGTACTAAAAAGTTTTGTTATCATCTAAATGTTGGACTCTCTCTAATTGGGTGGAACTATACATAAATATAGTCATTTAAGCCCAAAATTTTTTCTTGGTGCCACTTAAAACCCTTTTTAAAAGGCTTCTTTTCAGGCTCCTACCTTTTACAATAAAATTTTGGCAAAGCTTGATTTCAATTTGTAAAAATTAGGCCTTTGTATTTTATGAGTTTTCCTTTCAAATTTGAATGTTGTTAAGTAACTGGAAACTATCATTTAGTCTATATAAATATGCTTCTAAATTGTTTGTTCCCAACAACAATACCCTTAACAATACTTCTTTCAAGAAAAATTTTAGCAAATTTGACTTTTTATTAAATAAATTCTTAATTACGAGTCTACCAATTTTTTTCTGTTAATTGTTTTAATTTACAATTTACCAAGTACCAATCAATAGCTTTGTTTCGTTTTTTTTAAGGACATAGACAGACAATATTGTCCAAATAACAACTGGCTTAAAGTTGCTATTCCCAAGCCGTATCAAGTTTATTCCATAAAGGAAAATTGCAATATTTTAAAAGAAATTATTTTGTTTCAATATAACCTAAATTTTCTAGTTCCCTTGAAATATTTTTTGATTGTTTTGGTATGTTGAAAGTATTGAAAATTATATCTGGTCCAGGCTCTTGAAATCCTGAAATTATGGAGTTGAAATTTTCTACACAAATTTGCTAGTCCTGCATTCATCAAAATGTCTGTTATTTAATATTTCTGGGGATTGGCTCTACATCTTGCATGCCTTTAAAAATTACCAAGAATATATTTACTCTCAACAGCTGTTAGTTCTGGTATAAATTCAATTCTGTCTGCGTATACGCCTTTATGTTCAAAGCAGTTTCAAAAAATTGATCTGCCAATTATTTTTAAAAATTGCACAATATTTACTAGTTCTAAGTGGAAAAACATTTTAGATTTCCACACTCAAATAGCCTTACTTAATAAACATGTTTTTGTTAAAATCCAACACTTTAGATTTGCTCCAAACTTAGTAAGTAATTAATGCAGTATTATCTGACATAGGAAAACTGTAGAAAAATTTAGCGAGAAAGCGTGGAAAAATAGTCTATTTTAACCTAAAAGAATGTTTGTTTTTGTATGGTATCATTTAACCTTTTTCAGTGTCTGTTAAAAAATATAGTTTGAACCTCAAATTTGTTGATAGATAATTTTAACTCATTTTAATCTAAATTTTGGTTAATTTTGGATGAGATTAGCAAAAAAATAGATATCATTCATCATAGGTATCATTTAACCTGTGAAAAAATGTTTTTTTTTTTTTTTTCTTCAAAAACATCTTGTTTTTGTATTACAAACTTAAAGGTGAGAAACATTAAATGTTTTTTTGTTTGTTTCAACAGAAAGCCAGCCACGCAAACAAATATCACCTAGATGAAGAGATTTATTTGAAATTAAACACTCACATGATTTTCCAAGGCTTGAGTTGAAATAGAAATAATGTTATAGGCTTTTAAAGAAAATTAATTTTTAGAATTTAATAACTTATAACTTTCCAATAAAATTTAGAATAACATTTTTCAAAATGAAGTTGTCCCAGTTCTTGTTCCTGCCAAGAGAAGAGGTGATTATCTTTATTAACTTTTTTTTTTGAAGACATAGGGTTATCAAGCAAATTCTTTAGGATTATTTTAGTATATTTTATAACTCATGACATGCGTTTTATCTCTTTTATAATTATTAATGCCTGAGTTGACAAACACAAATATTTTTAGAATTTCGTATACTCTTCTCAATATCTGGTTACCCACGATATAAGCATTCCTCGTCAGTCCACAAAAGTATACATCCATTAAACTTTCCTTGATGGTCCGCATTATTACTACGTCACTAATAAACTAATTAACAGCTTTCAATAACACTTGATTTCGAGCCTACGCTATTCCTTAAAAAACCTTAAATTTTTAATTGTAACTAGCCTGATGATAGGAGCAGCATGACTCCTGAAACGTCGCTCAATAAAATTTTATTACTCATGACATGCGTTTTACCTCTTTAATAATTATTTTAGTATGTTGACTATTTTGCAAAATTTTTCTCAGGATTCCAGCATATGCAAGATTTTTTTTTGATGTCGTATGATGTTTGAAAGTATTTTGTTTTATTATTTTATAGCAGCGATTTTAAAAATCTCATTAGGTGCAGTCCTAGAACCTTAAAACTTGTTTTACTTAAGAGGTTTAGTATGATGTTGAAAAATTAAAAGTCTAATTTTTACATGGTAAGTCGGAGGGCTAGATTTTATTTTCTCAAAATAGAAAAATTTATTTCCTTTCCTGGGTTAAGATATAGTCATTAATTTGAAAGGTGGATTGAAGGGAGGTGGAATTGGAGTAAATTACCGCTATTTTTGAAAACTAAGAATGAAATCATCATTTTTCATGTTCGGAAGTTTTTGAAATCTAATACTAAGAAGAATTTTTTATTTTATTGAGGTTATGTTCCAATTTTCTTGAAATTCTGTAGGATGTTGGAAAATATAGTATTGATTACTGTTGAACTTTTAAAAAAATTCTTTTGGTCAAGGGTCTAGGCCAAGGCTTGAGGCTTCAAAACAAATCAAATGGGGAGTACTTGTATTGAGATGTGTTATGTGGTTCTGAGTACTTAGTAAAGGATCTTTACATTTTGTTTTGCCCATTTTTTCATACATATTGCAGCATGCTCTATGGGTTCTTGAGCTTTTAACAATGGGTTAGAAAAATCACATTGGATTAATTTCTGTATCCCCATTAAAATAAGTTAAATTTGACTTCTTTGTTTCAGGTCAGCCTCCTGTAGAAGTTGCTATTGATGAAGAATTTACTCGTGTTAACTTTGATAAGGTTGTGTCATTAAAGCCTGTCTTTAAAAAAGATGGTACTATTACTGCTGCTAATGCTAGTACACTTAATGATGGCGCTGCTGCTATTGTGTTGATGTCTAAAAGTGCTCTAGAAGGCCGTGGTTTAACTCCTATGGCTAAAGTAATAGGTTATGCTGACGCAGCATGTGCGCCTGTGGATTTTTCAGTTGCCCCAGCACTAGCTGTTCCAAAGGTAAATTTTGGTTTTTATCTTCCTCTAGTAATATCTTTAAATTTATTAAATACAATTTATGAATATATAAGAGCGAAATGAAATTTTCAAATTTTGTGTCAGGATTTAGTAAACTTCTCTATAGTCTAGGCTGTTTTTTCTTGCTGTCGTTTAGCTTATGGCAGAATTTTTTGATAAAAAAAGAAGCTATAAAATTATTTCTGTTATATTATATTTTAATAAGTGAAAGAACTTGATAAAGAGGTTAACGAAAAATCAAATTAGGAAAAATTTAAATAAATGAAAAAGAAAAATCTTTAGATATAAATCCATGCAGATGTATGGTATTCTGACATCATTAACATGTTAACCAAATTTTTTTTTCTAGAATTTGACAGAAGTGTTTTTTGCCAAAGCCTATTGAAATAGAAATTAATACGTTTGGGCTTATTTTTCCCAAGTACAAAAAAACTAATATTTTTATGAAAAATTTGTTATGGTTTTGCCCTTATGTCTCCATTTAGAAATCTATTTGGACAGATATAGGAAGGGAGGAATTTTTAGCTTTTCCAAAAACCAGATTTAATTTCATTGAAAATACAAAAATCCACAAAATTTGCAAAAAATGAATCAATGTTAGCTAGGTTGAAACTCCTCCAGTCAAGGAAAATATGCAGTTACTGTTATCTATTAATCATAATTGTTCTATACTTTATTGTATTTAGTTAATAAATTAATTGATGGTAATATTTGCCAAGATAATGCCAGCAAATATATGTTATAAAAATAACGTACATAAAGCTTGTGTCCAAAGTGGTAGGTATGAAAGAAGACTATATGCATAGCAAAGTTTTACCTCTAAGTTTATTTTCTTATGATTATAAATCTCCACTTTCCAATTCCAATTTTACTTTCAAATCTAGCAAATATTTAGCTTGTAAAAATTAAGTTTATATGGAAATTAATCTTTTGAATATAACTGAGCATAATTTCTGATATATTTTTTTCTTTGTTTTAGGCTTTGAAAAATGCTGGTCTATCCTTGTCTGATATTTCAATGGTTGAAGTGAATGAGGCGTTTAGTGCTGTTGTTCTTGCTAACATCAAAGCACTTGATCTTGATCCATCAAAAGTGAATATACACGGTGGGGCAGTCTCAATTGGTCATCCAATCGGTATGTCTGGTTGTCGTATCGTTGCTCACTTAACACATAACTTGAAAGTCGGGGAATATGGTGTTGCAGGTATTTGTAATGGTGGTGGTGGGGCATCGGCTATAGTCATAAAAAGAGTCTAATTATTTAGATTTTTTGAAAATTATGAATTATATTAGAAAATCAAAAATCTTTCTTATAATTTTTATTAAGATCAATGTTTTTAGGTATTTTTGATAAAAAGAGAAATAGCTGTCTACCAAAATACTTTTTGTAAGATGATTTACAAATTTGAAGACTTTATATCATAAAAGATGATTTGGTAAACAAGATGAACAGATGGTTTTCTGGTGTCGTCTTATGAAATAAAATTTTTTTGTTGACAAATTTATTTACACTAAGATATTTTGGTATTTTACAAATTTACTAACAAGAAGCTACGAAAGTGTGTATATCTAGGTAATATTTTACAATTTCATATCTAGAGTTGATGAATCTTTTGTTAATAAATAATTATATATAA
>JAUZNK010082321.1:0-13100 GCA_035046665.1 Euphysa ruthae | reverse complement strand
TCAAACTCTGTTGAAACTGGTCTAAGTGACTGTCATCATTTAATATATACTATGCTGAGATCAAAATACTTCAAAATGCCTCTTAGTATAGTCTATAGTCACCTACAGAAACTTAAAAAAAATTGATGTGAAGAATTTTGATTTAGAATTTAGTAATTATTTTTTTACTATTAGTCATACATTTAACTATATTTATTACGACACTATTTTTAAGAAAGTTTTAGATAAATACGCTCCCATCAAAAGTAAGTTTATAAGGGGAATATTAAACTTTTCGTTTCAAAAATTGTCAGGAAAAAGCTCATGAAACGAGCTCAATTAAAATATCGCGCAAATAAGTCTGCCAAACAATGCGATTTAGAAGCTTATAGAATCCATCGTTATTATGTTGTTAACCTAATTCGTAGAGAAAAAAAAACATTTTTTCACAATTATAACGTAAAAGTAGGACAGAAGTCGTTTTGAGAGGCATGTAAACCACTTTTATCCAGTAAACCTGTTATTTATAGAGAAAGAATACTTAATTTTGAAAATAAGATGTTATTTCTGACGAAATAAGCGTAGTTGAGATATTTAACAATTACTTTGCCAACATTACGAAATCTTTAAATATTGGATCATGTTATCCTCATATCGAACATAACCCTTAGATCTCAGATTCAGATTTTGAGTCTCATCCAAGTATTAAGGCAATCTATATGAATTTTCCCCGCAATAATAGTTTTGACTTTATTCATGTAGAAAACAAAGACGTATATGAGGTTATAATAAAAAGGTAGTGATGATATACCACTATCACTTATAAAAACTTTAGCGCACTCTCACAGTCCCATAGTTGCTGATTGCATTAACACTTCGTTGAATAATGGAACCTTTCCGGACGTTCTTAAATGGTCAAATGAATTCCCATTCATAAGAAGAAAGATACTCTTGAGAAAGAGAACTACCGTCCTATCAGTATTCTTCCTACAGTTACGAATTTCTTTGAGAAAATCATATTTTTACAAATCACCAGTTTTTTTTGCGATAAGTTCTCTTCTCTTCTTTGTTGATTTCGCAAAGGTTTCTCCACCCAAAACTCATTGTTTTGTCTTATAAATAAGTGGTAAAATTGCCTGGATAAGAAAGCTATTATAGGGACCATTATAATGGACTTGTCAAAGGCATATGACTGCACTCCACATAATCTTCTGCTAGCAAAACTCGCAGCATACGGTTACTCTACGTTACAAAAGCTGCAAATCTTTGCCTTACGTTAAATCAGCTATTAAGGCATGGATCTGCAAGTCATACACTTGTCCAATATGCCGTTAATTAGTTCTTTGTATGTTTTCGCTTTTCTTGTTAATTATTTTATAATTTACATATAAAAAAATTTCACAAAATTTTGGTTTATATTAGTGTTTATTAATATATAATTATATTCATATACAACTATGTCAGCGTTACCAACGTTAAATAAATAAATGAATGAATGAATGGACCTTCCGATGCTCCTGGTCTTAAAGGAGAACCTGGAAAACAAAAATCTCGAGATATAATTATAACTCTTCACATGATGGATGTATTTTATTATTGTATAATAAGAATGGTTTATTGCTCTCTCCATCGGCGGTCCTATTGGACATCTCAGCTAGTCGCTACGACATTGAAATATGGAAGCACTCTTCTGAAAAAAAAACTGCGTTTTATGAATCTCTCCATACATGATTGATGGGATAGGTTTGCTATGTTTGTCCTTGCGACGCTACTAAAGGAGGATCACTGGAGGATATAGACCAAAAGAAAGATGACTTTGAGTTTTGAGAGGAAACATCCTATAAAGCCGTATCATTATATCAAGACAGGTGAGATGATCAAAGGAGAAAAGTCTGAGTTCCGTACTATTTATGGTGCGGAATGATCATAATAAAAAAAAAATGGTCCTTATTAAAATGACATATTGTGGATAGATACTCTCAGCTATACACTGAACTGTACGAAACAACAACTATGACCGAGTCCATGTCAGTCTACTGATTGACACATGTAGCTAATCTTAAATACCATCTAAAAGCACAAATAGAAGTTTCTCCATCTAGTGCAGCCAAATATTCATATATGGGTGCCTGACACTGGACTGGCTTATTCACACCTTCTCATTCCTCCTGGAAAATTTCATGGCAAAATATTGTTTTGTCCTGGTTTTTTATGAGCTCATTTATTTTTGGTCGAGCTGGATGCGCTTGCGCTTGCAGTTGGCAATCTTGGTCACCACTGCTTGCAACAAATCTGTGAGATCATCGGCGGTGAGAAAACGTGACTTTTTCAATGTATCGGTACTTATTAGCATCAAATATATGCTAACGAATACACAAACTATAACAAAAGTAGCTTTCAAACAGAAATCTAGATTCTGGATACTTTACTACAAAAGAACTCAGCGAGGATGCTTAAGTTTGGCGGAATATATGCAGTAAAATAAGACGCCTTCTGGTGACGACTTACACTGCTAGTTCCGATGAATCAATTAAATTTTAATTAAAAAAAAAAGAAAATTTTCTTTGAGGGTGACCTGGTAGTAGAAGCAGAGTTTTCGAAGTATTTTAGCCTCCTAATAAAGGATAGGGTCACCATAACAATACTACATTTAACCTCGCTTCTCATTGGTGTTGTTGAAGTAGAGTTGCACAGCGCCGGCATTTACAAGTCACCAGTCGAAAAAAAAAAGCAATTTTAATATATTTTTTCAAACATTTAATTAACATAGGTATTCATACATAGCCGTGAATTAGTAGTAAACAACATTTAGAATAATTTTTACTTACACATTTTTTCTGGTGTTTTATAGTTAAAAATAAAATATAATAAGATAATGGCTTATACTACAAGCGCTTGATGTGCTGAGAATAAACTTTTAAACCTACCTAAATCGCTAAAGTTTTGAATGTATACCAGAAGAGTATTCCATCTAAAGCATCACAAAGAATATTTTTTTCGTGTTTAAATGTTTGGTTGGAGGAAGTTTTGGTATCCTGTCTGTCCGAAAAGGGAAGGGAATTTTTTTTTTATCACAAATTTCCCCACATTACCTCTGCATATAATTTATTAACAGAATTATGCTTTTCAATTATAAGCAAATGGAGATGTCTTTTCATGAATACTGACTGTCCATTCAATAGAAAAAAAACGATAAAGTTTTTTTGAATTTTTCTTAATACTCTATTTTGAACCCTGTAGATCAACTTATTATCGGTTTTCATACAGAACATCCATTTAAAGAACAGGATAAGAAATAATTTACCGCATAGCTATGACCAAGAGTTCTTGCATGAGTAATATCTAAGTCTGTTCTTAACAGCTTATCTTGTTAAATTACTTTTAGAGATATAGATCGCTGTATGGAAGTCTACAAGACGCCACAAGAGAATAATTTAGAACACTAATAATCGATCTATCTCACCGCATTATGTCAATCGAAATTTACTACATAGATGTGGAAAATGGGAGCACATATAACAAAACGCAGCCAATATATAACATATTTGAACATATGAATATATCTGCGAAGTATTTGGACATAAAATTAAACATAAAGTCACTATAAATAAATGCGGCCCAACGGGGTCAATTGAGCCTATATGAAACCTGCGGCTTTTTGTTTCTAAAAGAATATCCGGTTAGTGTGGACCTGCCAGTGCATTTCATATTGGCCAAGAGATTGTGGACCTGGCGGTTCTTCTTGTCTTAAACGTGAACGCTGTGAGCGTGAACATTCCGGTGTTCCTGGTCCTAAAGGAAAACATAGTGAGCAAGTATCCGGAGAATCAATCATAGCTCTTCACCTGAAGGATGTATTTTCCAAAATAAAGATAATTTATTGCTCTCTCTATCGACGCTTCTGTTGGACGGCTTAGCTACTCGCTACGACATTAAAAATTTGTAAATCACTCCATACATGACTGTTGAAATAAGTTTGCTGTGTGCGTCTCTGCGACGCTACTAGAGGAAGATCCCTGTAGGATATAGTTAAAAGGAAATATAGCTTTGAGTTTTGAGGGGAAACATCCTAAAAAGCTATATCAGTATATCAAGACAGATGAAATGATCAAAGGAGAAAGTCTGAGTTCCGTAGTATTTATGGTGCAGTCTTTATTAAAATGACATAATAAAATGTGGATAGATACTCTCAACTATAGACTAAACTAAACAAAACTACAAAACTATGACTGAGTCCATAGCGGTCTAACGATTGACACTGGTAGCTAAACTTAAATACCATCTAAAAACCGAGACTGTCTCCTGAGAATGCATTGTGAACGAATATACTCGGTATATTAAAGTTACCGCAGGTATTGGTGTCGGAGCTTCTGTGAAAGGCATTGTTCTAGCCGGCATTGGAACGGGACTCTTAGCGATCACGACCCCAACACCAGTCGTTCCAATTGTCTTGAAATTTGCTGGCGGTTACTGTCTCGTAAATACTGGTACAAAGATTACCTTTAGTCGGCCAAGAATAAAACTTAAAAACCCGACTATATCCGAGGTCTTGCAGAATGAAGTCTAAATCAAATTGCAGACCTAGTCAGCAAAGTGCTTGACGATGGAGTCGTATATCGAACCAAATTTTAATGCATTTTAGAATAAGTTCGAAAATACGAGGCTATGAAGAAGGAAGTACAAGCGCGGTTGGAGAGAAAAGCATAGTGCTCAAAGAGGCCACCAAAAAGGAAGTCGTCGAGAGGAGAAGCAAAGAAGCCTGGCATTCCTTCATAAAAGAACTGAGTTCTGGATGTTCACTTTAGAGATTAATCGCTTTCCATAGCCACCAACACAGATGCATTTGACACCTAGTGCTACAAATTGCGTTTGCACTGAGTGTCAAGCGTTTTTCCATCTGCTTGAGCATAGCTATTGCGGTACGTGTATTTGAAAGATGAAAATGACTTTTTTTGCCAAAAATGTAATAAAATCACAAAAAATTCTCATAACAGTAACAAAGTTACACTATAAATCTAATATTGCTATATATTCTGTAAATGAACATTGCATTTTTCTGTGAAATAACACTTGTTACAGTTTATTCTGCGAAAAAAGACGTTGTTCTCGCGATTTAATTTTTGTTTACTGTTCAAGTATTATTAAAAAAAAATTTTTTGAAAGCGGTAAAAGATATGAAGAAATAAGTAGGAATTAAGGCGCGAATTTAGGCTCGATTTTTTTCCCCAACTTTGAGCAATTTTTGGCTCAAAAATTTGTTGAGTGAGTAAAAAATTGCTTTTTACAATAATGAATTTTTCGTGAAATTGCCAAATTAGCTCCAGCTGCAAAGCTCGCAACTTTATTTTTATGTTTTTGGTTTTTGCTTAAGACGGGTAGGCAAGACAATATTGTGTTGATTGAATTAGTCTCTCCCGATCAAATACTAATGAAAAAGCAATTGGGAGGAAAGACAACATAGGAAAAATGGGCTGCTATTTTTATTCAAATTCGGCCCAAAAAAGAGCACGAAATTTTGTGGGTGTCAGCTAAAATAAACACTATCAAAAAGAAGATAATTATTCACGGTAATGCCAAATAAGCTCCAGTTACAAAGCTCGCTACGCTCGCATTTTTACTTTAGCAATAAGGCCCCATTCAGACTATCCTGATATCATAGTTTAGAGCGTTAAGGCTAAAATATCTATCCAATATTACGCTTGCTGACATATTACATTCACTAAAAGATATACTAAAGCTTTTATCGAAAACGTGGACTAGAGTATTTATTTTTACAGAATTGCTATAAATTGATGCAAAATTTGTGTTTTCTGGAGCATTGTAAATGGCAACTCTCCTGAGCACTTATCGAAATACCTTGCACTACTTAAGTAATCATGAAATCCAAACAAATTTTTCTCTTGTCGCATCAATCAATTGATTCCATTAGATCTGTGATCTGGATATTAGAAATAAGTATAGAATCTCAACTTTTAAAAAGCGTTTCTTAAAATTTTTCAGATCAATAATATCTGACTTTTCTAATTATTTTTACCATGAATTATTGAAGTTTCTAACCCGGTTACGGCTGAATTTTAGTCATTGAAATAAAAAAAAAAAAAAAAAAAAAATTTAAGCACAGCTACCAAGAAACCAAACTTCATTAGTTAGCAACAGTCCAGAGAAATAATCAGTTAAATTATATTTTTTGCATTGCCTCTTCTATAACCACCATCGTATAACATTCCTTAACAGCTGATATGAAGTCTTTCTAACGTTAGTAAACTTTTTTGAAAATAATGTAGTTAACCTTCTTCTATAAGAAAACATTGAGATTTAAAACATTAGTGCAAATACTGAGATTATTAAAGGAACTACTATTTATATTAAAAACCTCTAACCGATTAGACGATTCATCCTTTTTAATAATTTCATTGGTCTCTTTCCATTTTCAGTGTCATATAATTGTTTCTCTCCTTTGGGAACCTTCCGTGTCATATCATTATTTCTTTCCCGTGGGAACTTTCCTTGTCATATCACTATTTTTCTTTTCAGGAAATTTGGTGTGTCATACGATTATCTATCTCCAATTTAAATATTCCGTGTCATATAAATATTTCTCCTCTTTTGAAATTTTCCATGACATATCATTATTATAATTACTTTTTTAGCAACTTTATTGTTTCTGCTGTGTACAAAATTAATCCGAAAACGTAGATTACCTCCTTCTCCTTGCCTCATATATAGAGGAAACATAAAATTTCTATAAACAATTGAACACCATTAAAATAACTTCAATTTGTCCACATGCCAAGTTGCTAATTTGTGGCGCTCGCATAGTTGACAAATTTTCATATCACCAAGCATCGGGAAATTATGGCTCTTTGATGGCTGTGATGACTTATGACCTCAAACAAAGGGATAGAATCTGTAAAGAAAAAATTTCAAAAAATATAAGGTCCACTAAAATATGTTTGGACAACAATAGCCAAAATTTCATGAACAAACATGATTTTTCTGTTTTTGGCTATCCATAAACACTCACAGATTTAATCTTCATGTTATAACATCACGTATGAATGAATATGAACTGGCTTTATAACCACCAAGATTTCGCTAATTGGCAATTTCATGGCTGGGTTGGGTAGTTTGTTTAAATTCAGGTATGAACGCCCTTTCACCAAGTTGATTTTTGCTGTTTTGATGGTAGTTGTCATAGCGGCGTCCAATGAAATTGCTTGATTAAAAAATGCGTAAAATAAATGTAAGGAATCTTTTACATTTGAAATTTAAAAAAATATCCCACGGTTGCTACGAGAATGTACATAGTAAATAAACGTTTTAAATGAATAAATTATATATACCATACTTTGGTAAAGCAGTAAGTTATATTTATAACTATACCAAACCTAAGATACCGTAACTATTGATACCATTCAAAACTGTTTTATGGCTTGAATTAATTATCTAAGAGTTTATTCTTCGGAAATCCTTTACAAAGTGCTTTATGTGAGAAAAAAAAAAAAAGAAATAAAATGGATATTTTATTCAGGATGTAAGTTTTCTGTTCATAACATTTTTTGGAATTTCGCTTCATCGTGATAAAATATATAAGCCATATTATGTAAAAAAAAAAACCATGGATCTGGGTGTAATGGTAATCTTTTAAGGTAGCGAGAAAAAAACCTTGTTCTTTCCTATGAAAATTATTCCTAACACAGACCTTAAGGTTTTAAACCGTATTTTTGCGTCTCTTATTCCTCGATAATCCTACCAAGTTATTTAAGAGCAAATACTATTTATATTTTTGTTTTTAAGGCTTATTAAATTTCTATTGTCAATTCGGTTTAGTCCTTCATTGTTATCATTACGTTTTATCATAATCTTTTATATGTTCTTTAGTTCATTTAAAAATATTTCTTGCTGTAAATAGTTTCATTACATTTTCAGTGAGTACCGTAACGTAAGGTTATGATAGTCATAACAAGCAATCTCTATTGATTAATGGGAGATAAAGTCGCATGTTTTTTCCCTTTCACCTAAATTTCTAATATTCCTAATATATTTCCTGAGATTCAATTTGTTATATTTAACATATTTTTTATTTACCTAGTTTTGTTTTTATTGTATTGTGTTCTTACAGTTTGATGGTGTTTTTTACCTAGTAAATTTTGTTTTTATTTTAAGGTATCAAAATTTGACGAAATTGTTATATGCTGTATAATATGTATTATATGAGCTATTATAAGTTTTTTTTTTTTTTTTTTTTTTTTTTTTCAATTTTGTCAATTGTGCGGCAGTAAGAAATATATTCTATAGATTTTTTTTGTCGAAAATGGTTTTCTTTTAGCCATGAACAAATATCAGATATTTCTTAAAGATGCTAAAAATTAAATTAGCGAATGTTTAATATTTTTCAATTTTTTCACCAGAGTTATGGTGACATTTTTGAAGCATTTTGGTTTACACCGGTATTTGAAATTTCTATTCGTGTGAAAAATGGTTGTTCAAAAAGGAATCCATTTTTTGCACAAATATACGCCAGAAAGAGAACGTTTATTATTTTTCTCTCTGTAAATTTTGTATAAATATTTCAAGTATGTTTAAAATAATAGGTTTGTGTAACACTAGAGGTAATATATTCAACCTCTGTCAGATACCTTTCTATATACCTTGCTTCTTAGTTTTTATAGAGAGAAAAGAATCCTAGCAAATAAAACCATAAATCCATAGGCCATGCTTTAAAAAAATCCATAATTGCAGCTGAGTTATAAAGAGCTTTAGGAGATATATTTTCTTTGCTTATCACATTAGTAAACCAGGATTTATCGTAAAAGTTCACTCTTGCACACAAGCTAGCAATAATGAATAAAATGATTTTTGGTTTACTTTTAAACAGTTCAATAAAGGGTATTTATTATTACTGATAAATAAAAGTGAAATAAGAAGAAAAATGGATTGATTGATCTCTCAAATTTTCTCGGAGTGTGCTAAATACACTCAGTGTAGTAAATATCTTTTTCAATTGCAGCATTATGCTTCAGTTATCTTATGATCGTTTCGTCGATGGCCATATTACCAGGCTGCCTTGTGGATGGTCCGGGACTTTTACATGGGCGACTGGCAAACATGAAGGCGATGTATTAGAGACTCTAAAAAGAGATTCTGCTCGAGCATGTTCAAATGCTTGTTTAGCAAATAATCTATGCGATTTTATCAATCATAATGAAGTTACGGAAGAGTGCCAGCTATTAACCAACTATACTGGAACAGATACGGCTGCAAATTACTGGACTTCTATGATAACCAACACTAGCGATAACCAAAATGTAAGTGGTTTTTAATTTTCTTAGCCTTAAGTTTTTTTATATGATGTCTATTTATTATGACTAATATTTTTGGATACGTGGCGCCGTACCACAATGCCATATTTGAAGGGTTATGCGGTTTGAGCCTACATGATGACTGCCTTTGCGTTGAAAGCAGCAGCTAAGTTTCAGGCAAAATTTCAAAGCAGAACTTAGACGATGTATATCTGTCCTCGTACTGTGTTCGAAATTAATATATGTATATAAAAAAAAATTATATAAAGAAAAACTATTATAATAGCCCTAATTTTAGAATCATCTTTTTGCTAAATTATTATTTCTTACTTAGTCGAAATATTTTTATGAATTTCAATACTTTGTGTATAAAGTTACATATGGGTGGGCAGAAATTTTGAAACGATTTAATTTCTCAATATAATTAATTTCATCATAATGATTATCATACTAGATTGGCATGTTGTGTGAAAAAAACAGCATGTTATGCAAAGCTGGTCAATTTTGTAGGGATATTTGTGATGGAGAAGTCGAAAAACATGTGTGTTTAGGTATGTTTGAATATGCCATATTTTTATTAGAGATTTTTACGCAAGTTTCAATCGGGGTTTTGCCATAACGAAGAATACTTTTCTACGATAAAAAGTCTGTATAATTAGATAAGTAATTTTTGCTCTTTCCCTTGAACGAAAGCTGTTTCAAAAAAAAAAAAAAAAAAAACACAGAAATATACTTTTTTTTTTTTACATGAGCAGTTGTTAACTTAACATAAATTTAATCAAGTCAATTCCGGGTTCATTCCGGGTCTGAGTATTTTAGCAGAATACATATATTATTTTGGGTTATGGAGGTAGGTAGCATCAAAAAATCATTTTTACAATAAATAAGTTTTATACACGAAAACTATAAATTTTTTTACTAAGATATGATCCGCTTTAACTTAATCTCTAAGTTAAACAGTACTAAAGTCATTTTCTCTTCTGGAAATAAATGTTGAGACTATTTGTTGGCCCAAAGTAAATAAATGTCGTCATACTTTGGTGTTTATTTAAAGGCTTACCAAAAAGAGATAAGATAGGCGTTTATCCGTCATTAAGAGAACGATTCAAAAAACTAAGCAATTTCAGTCAAATATGTTTCGCCTCGAATGAGCATTTTCTTTTAAATCAATCGTAAGATACTTATGGCAAACCCTATATAATTGGCTCTATTTTTCATTTTCTGTACTAATAAAAATTTCATTAATTCAATACAAGCTGGTCTTGCTGGGTTGCTGAATGCTTTTAAAACACAGTTATTAGTGGTTTGTATCGGAGAATATCTTTTCGTAAAACATGTTTCAATATAAGTAATTTTTCATAGTCTTTTACCAAACCTGACTCTGAATGTTATTGCAAATTCTAACACAATGAATATAGCTCAAAAAGGTATTATTTTCTGCAGAATTCTTTAATCCATAATCTTTGGAGCCCTATTATGTATCGTTCAGAGCGATTTTTTTTTTAGATAGTAATAACATTGCCAGACAAGGGATAGCTGAGCTTTCAACTGTGTGGGGTGGTGGTAACGATGTTAATTATCTAGCATTGAACGTTAACGACGGTTCGCAGACTACTTTTGCACTTTCGAATATACCGGGAAACCAAGATATAAGTCAGTGGATTAAAATTGATGTAAACTACGTGTTTTACATCCGTTGTGTTAAAGTTCTAAGCAGAAGTAATAATGTAGTACACAATGATATGATGGCTGGTTTAATACTTAAAATCAGTGTTTTTGACAATATAGATGAATTCGAAACAATCGGCACATTGAGATCCTCACATAAACAAACGTTAGTTTGTAGAAAAGCAGGACGATTTGTGGTGTTGTCACACAGTTATAATTCAATTTCAATGAGCGAAATAAAAATATATTAAATATTTGAAACTATGTAAACAATGGTAAAAAATTTAATTAAACATATTGTGCCAAGTTGGATCAGCAGAGTAGCAGTAAACAAACTTTGGCTTTCTTATAGAATGTTTTCCTTCAGTTATCATCTGCGATTTTCAAATAAGCATGAATTAGCTTAAACTTTTTAGAAAAGAGACCTTTAATAGTTTATCATTTCAGCAAGGGTTTATCGCTTTTTAAATTTCAAGCACCATAAGATTTTTCTCCTTTAATTTTTTTGAATATTTATTTGGCTTGTCCTTTTTTTGTTCCTCAACTTTCTTTTCCATATAGCTATTAGAGACCTTAAATGAAGACACTTTATGACGGGAACGTTAGTACTGTGAGCTTAAAGTTATCACTAATGTGACGCCAGTTAGTCATGCTAAAGTTACTCTCGTTACTCAAACACGTCTGGTGTAATAATCATCTGGTGTAATAATCTCCATTTTTGAACATTTAATAGAGAAAATATGGTCAGTATAAACGATTTATTGATGCGCACAAAATAAGGTATCCGGACAATTGGAGGATAAATTGGATAATTGCCCCCGTAAAAGTTCGATTTAGATAATTGCTCCCGTTTAATTTTAATTAGTTATTAATTAGTTGATTATAACATAATAAACAATCACGAATGGAATGATAGGCAATATGAAACGTTAAAACGCATCATTTTGAGAATTAGTATATTTACATGTGCAAAGGAGGGTTCTTTTATTCTAATGTCGCTTAAAATCAATAATAGCAGTTTTTTTATAATATAAAATTGAAAATAACAATCGAGTGTAAACAAACGGTCCGCACAATTTGTTTCAACACGATTTCGACCCTACGCAAACATATATAATCTTTCAGACTGATCATTGTAACTAGCCTGATGATGGGAGCAGTTTGTCTCCCGAAATGTCGCTCAATAAATATTGTAACTCATGACATATTGTTTTAATTTTTCTATTTACTCTAAAACTGTTGGTAAGAACAGCGAAAAATTAAATTGTTTTTTGTGTCACAGCTACAGCTATGATACAAATGAATTCTTAGAACAACTAGCATTAATTATTAAAGTGACTCATATGTTGTGCTCCTTGGATAGGCAGTTTGTAAAAATAAAAAATCTATAATTTACAGAAAGAATATCTACTATAAAAACAGTCGTATGAAAAACAACCTGAAACTGATTTTTTTATGCGTGGATATATTTTCAATTGCTCATCTCTGAGATTATTATACTTACTTTTATTATTTATTTAAAGGATTGAACCTTCAAGTTTTGGTGAAATATTGTTACGTAATTATGGAAGAATGTTCTTGTTAGTTAGATTTTAACTCTGTTCCTATTCAGACAAAAAGACGCTGTCCTTATCATGTTATTTTACGGTTAACTTAACTAATTTTAAGGTTTTTACATCGTAGTGTGATATTTTTTGTATTGAAACAAAATGTATAGTTTTATTTCGAGATTTAACGGTCTATTATTTTGTAAATTTATGTACGCTTTTTAAGTTTGAGGAAATTATTAACCCGAGTTTAAAAATCTTAATTATAAGAATTTATTCTTATAAGTAAATTTCAAAAACGGCGAGAGTTATTTCCACCTATATCTGGATGCAACAACGAAAAAATTTCATCTAGATCTGGTATACTAAATCAAATCAATTTCACTTATATCTGGTATGCTATAGTGAAAAATAGGCTACTTAGATCTGGTAGGCTATAGTGAAAAAGACCACATATATCTGGTATGCTATATGGACTAAAGGTCACCTATACCTGATGAGTAATATCGTACAACTATCACCTATATGGTATGTTGTAATGAACAAATGTCACATATATGTCTGATATGCTAAATTGATCAAAGACCACCTATATCTTGTAGGC
>JAUZNK010082310.1:0-13101 GCA_035046665.1 Euphysa ruthae | reverse complement strand
ATACTCCATTATAGCATGCTGTTATGAATATAAATAATATAGCTATATTTTCCCAAAAATATTTTTTCTAATTTGAGAATTTAACAAAAATTATGACTTTTTTTTATTTTAGGAAGTGATTTTTGAGAAAATAGTGTAGAAAAACAGATAGCTTTATCTAAGCAATTACTTCTATTCTGTTCTGAACATCTACATTGTACTATCTTTTAAGAATTGGGCCAATGTGATTCATAGTAGCAGCGGTTAATGCTCTTGGCAATTTATCTCGCTGCGCTCTAGGGATGAAATCAAACCACACAGCGGAGTCTAACAGTCAATAATGTTATAAACAGTTTTTATCGCTTTTTGTGTTTGTAAACTAAATAAATTTTTAAAGTTAAATAATCTATATGTAAAGTTGGAAAATTTTGACTATGTGTTTTTCAATAATGTTATAAATAGCTTATATTTCTTTTTCTGATTGTAAACTAAATACATACATTTTTGAAGTTATATCAAAGAGGTCAACTACATTTTCCTTCGTTATTCCAAGAATTTCTCTTTTTATTGAGAAATAAGTGTTCGTTGTGATGTTTTTGAAGAGTTTTGTTTGATATAAAAAAAAAATTGGAAAATTTTATCCAAAAGAAAATATCTGATTTTTTCAAAAAAATAACGCTTCCTAGAAATTTTTTCTTGAGAGTTGTATATCTGTTTTGTGATTTATACCTTTAATTTGGGTTTTGCATAAATTTCCACCACTTCTATTTTCAATTGTTCTGACTGAAAAAGCGATATTTTATTTTTTGCATAAAAAATTTATATAGTTTGTTGATATAAAATATTATACAAACAAAGAAATTTTATCTTATATTTGTATTTATCTGCAAGCCAATGCAATTAGCTTTTCAAAAAGGTCTGGTTCAACTTGTATACTCAAGTATTTCTATATATAGCTAGGTTTTTGTAAACATGCCAAAAAGGTAAAAAGTTGTGCGTGCTCAGCAGACTAGCTTAAAAAACGCAGCGGAGTCTAAGAGTTAATGTTTACGTTAAACTAAATTTTTATTCAAAAGCACTACTTTAATATATTCAATTTGTATAATTACACTTCACGAAAAATTTCAAAGGAACTGACTCAAAAAGACAAAACTTCGCGAAACTTCGGGAAAATATATTTTTTAAGAACTTTCCTGCTGTATACATGGTTTATAGTTTTATTTATATGAATCGAAAGAGCTGAGGTCTGAGAGCGTGGAAATGAAATTAACAACGTTATTATGACAAATCTTTTGACCAAAGATCTGGATAACTAAAAATTGACAAATTAGACAAGTTTCAGCAACATTTCACAGAACACTTCTATTTTCTTAAATTAATTTCTTATTTGGAAAAAAATTTCTGACCGTATAAGTAGGGATTAGGAAGTCAAATTTGGACATTTTGTATTTCAACCGAAAATATTCCAAATAACACAAAATTTGTCAGGAAGATGCTAAAAATAACTTTGAGAGAAAAAACAAAAAAATGACTTTATGAAAATACTCAAACTTGCAGATTTTCCAAGCAGCCAACAAAAAAAAAAATTTTACAATAAGTGATTTTTATTTGAGAGGAAACAATTTCATAATGGCTCTTTATACACTTTGCGCTTGCGAAAAATGTATAGAATAAAATTCTTCCAATGCCTACATGATATTTTGAATTTAGAAAATAAAATAACCTAATTTCTAGGTCTCCTGCTCGTGTTAAGCCTTAATTTAGAAAAAATGCGCTTCCCCTGACTTGTCATCTCTAATATAAGTCCCTTTTAGGAGTGAGAAAACCTAAAATCATTGATAAACCGCTCAAACTTCAGCCTGTATTTGTATTTATAATTTTAACGTGATGGTCAAGAAATAGTCTTTTTTAAACTATATTTCAAGAAGGACCCACGGATATTTTTGGCATGCTTAAAGCTACTATTTTAACTTACTGTGACGAAAATCGTTAAAGATAAGTTTTAAAAAAGAAATTAAAATAAAATACAAATGAAAAATATCACATATGTCAAAACAATGACTGTTAGTCAATTAAAGAAAGAACTGAAACAACGAAATTTAGATTCTAAATGAAAAAACATGCACTTCAGTAAAGACATGTTACTGATGTTGAGGAAAATATGGCGAAAAAATAGGACAGCTAAACACTGGTAATAAAAGAAATATGTAAGCAACATCTTAAATTTGTTAAATGATTATCAGGATTTTAAGAAGTTCTCTCTCGAAAACTTAGCTGTCTCCAAATTAAACAACGCCAATGATTCAAAAGATTAACAGAATTTATCAAAGGAATAGAAAATGAAGAAGGAACTGGAATGTAAAAAAAAAATTTATAAAGCTGATAAAAACAGAAATAGAGAATTTAAAAACATCGAAAATCAACGAAGATACAAATCATTGGCAAACAGAAAAAAGAAAAAATAGAGTACCAAACAGAACAAATCCACCAATCGCTAATAACACACAATCGATACAAAACTCTTGAAAACTTCCACCGCAAGAGTCGCTTTTCTCACCACCATCACCACCACCACCACTAACTTAACAACAAAATAATGCACCCATGACAGTATCAGAAAGCACCACATACGCACAAGTAACATTTGTCTTTGGTAACTGTATTCCAATTAAAATAAGACCAAGAGAAATGATCGACTAAATCAATAATGGTACTGTTTACAAAAGAACATTCCCAGGTACGAATGCAAGAAGATCTTATTATCATATATAGCCAACAATTTCAACTGAGACTCTTGGTTTTTCCTCATACATGTTGGAACAAATAATATCCCACATAAAAGAGATGGCATTGAACATGCATCAAAAAAAATTGCGGAGAAATTCTAGAATACGCGCCACTTTTTTTATATATTTTTAAATATATTTTATATATACGCCGTGTATAGTACAACCGTATCCTTAACATATGTCACTAGTTGTAGGTTGATAGTATAGCCGTACCCTAAACTTATGTCACTGGATGCAAACATCAAAAGTATATTTAAATATATATAAAAAAAGTGGCGTGGTATTCTAGAACCTAGCCGAAATTGCAACTGAGATTATCGGAATTGGGAAAAGTTGCATAGACCATAGCGTAAATAAGGTCTAAGCATTGTCTCTTCTTATGAGAAAGAATTATTAAGAACGAAAAAGAGTCAGGTAAATTTGTAAAAATTTTCTAAAGAATGATTTTTATGGCGTGATGGTATATTTTTAATAAACAAAGGAACAAATTTACTAGCAAATAATTTAAATCAGTTTTGACTGATGGATAAATCAATATATAAAAGTTTGCGAAAGCATGGCAAGCTTTCTCTGTCGACAGTATTGAAATTAATTTTGATTTGGTTTGATCTATTGGAAGAATAGATTATACAAAAAAAAAATTTAACTTAACACTTTTTTTTTTACACTAAATTAATTATTGAAACAACAGATGTTTACAAAATATAACATAAAACATAAAACATGTTTTAAGTCACGAAGTTAAATATTAAAACAATAAATGTTTATATTATGGAAAAAATAAAACAGTTACGCTTAATGGCACGAAATTAAATATTAAGTAAGTCAGTATTCGCATGGAATTCTTTTGTTTAAAGTTTAAATAAAATTTTCTGTCGACAGAAAAAATTAGAAATTAATTTTGATTTGGTTTTGATTTGGTAAGTATTGTCTCGATTGAATTATTCTCTATTGTTCAAATATTGTTAATAAAGAAATGGGGAGGCGAGACAATTTAACTCAATTTAATTATTCTCCACTGTTCAAATATTATTAATAAAGAAATGGGAAGCGAAACAAAATATCAAAAAATAGGCATAAATTTTCCGCGGAGTTAGCAGAATTTAGGCACGAATTTTCTGCGGAGTCAGAAAAAAAAAACTTCCTTTCTATGGATAATTTTTGCGTTACTGCCAAATAAGGTCCAGCTTTCGCAATAAAAGAAATTCCGATAAGTAATCTTGCATGAAAAATTAACAAAGAAAGTTTAATAACAAAGATATCTAGCCAGGAAGATAAAGGAAAATCGTTTTAAAACGCATTAAAGATTAAAAATCGTCATATGAAGATGTAATGATTATTCCCATTCTAACATACGGTAGCATAATTAATTTCAATTTGAATAAAACTCAACTTAAGAAGCTTAATAACATCGAAAATCGTGCCGATAAAATTCTATTTGTCGACAAAACCAAACATGTTAAAAGCATACGTTCAATAATAAAGAGAAACGCATGTTTAATAGTTAAGAAATGTCTTCTTGACCAAACTTTTAAGAATTTTCATGACTATTTTTCACAAGCTCACAAAATTAACACTAGAAATAACACCCACTTGTTAAAGTTACCAAAAGTAAAACTCAAATTTGGAAAAAGAGAATTTAACTTCATGGGTGCTAAGATTTACAATGAATTAACACTATCAATCAGAAAAATTTCAAACGTGACATTAAATTTAATTAATTTATTAATTTCTTAGTTTTTAATTTATATTTTATACTGACTTATTCAGCTATTTGATTTATAACTTTTAAAATTATATTTATACACACGTTGGAATTTGAATAATGAGAATATAGTAAATGGATCTTTTATTAGTTCAATTTCTTCTGACAAACTAAAGCCAGCTGATGTAACTCCTATATTAAAAAATGGGGATATAACGTCAATTAAAAACTACAGACCAGTTACTATTTTACCCGTAGTATTAGAAAATTTTGAAAAATTAAAGAAGAATCGAATGGCTGGATATCTAGAATCATTTATCATAATATCTATGCGGTTACAGGAAAGGGTATAAAACTCAATGTGCACTTATAGCCATGATTGAGAAGTGGAAAAAATCATTAGATAATAATGGATGTTCTGGTGCTGTCAGTATGGATCTTTCTAAAGCTTTTGATAGATTAAATCATGAATTAATTATTGCAAAGTTTCATGCCTATGGTTTTTGAAAATTAGCACTTTATTAGTTTTAAACTACCTAAAAAACAGATGCAAAGCGTATAAATAAACAACGATTTCAATTCTTTGTCTGAACTTTAAACTGTCTTGACTTGTGTACCGCAAGGGTCAATTTTAGGACCACTTTTATTTAATATTAGTGGTTTATTTTAATTCACTAAAGAGGCAAAAGCATGTAATTATGCAGACGATACAACATTCTATGTGTGCGATAAAGACTTGGGCAGCTACCGCTCTTAGAAATTTAGAACAGGACAGTTTAGTTGAAGTAGAATGTGTCGAAAATAACCATATGAAACTAAACAAACACCAGTATTATCTATAATTTAGGTTCTAAGTCCTTAGTTTGGAAAATTAATCCAGAAAACCTTTTTGGAGTTCATTTAGATGGGGATCTATCTTTTAATGATCACATACATCGGGTTTGGGTCAAGACAGGTCGAAAAGTTACAGCATTAAGCAGAATTAGTAAGTGTATGCCATTTAAAAAAAAGAGAATATTGTTTAAAAACATTCATTGAATCCCAGTTCTTATTGTCGTTTTTTTGGATGTTTCATAGAAGGGTCATGAATAAAAAATTTAATAGGTTACACGAAAGATCATTAAGAATAGTTTATTATGATGACAGTTTATCTTTTCAAAAGTTACTCAAAAAAGATAATCCAGCAACCATTCATCATAGAAATTTATAATCACTTTCAATAGAAATTTACAAGTACTAATACGGTATTTCAAATTCTGTAATGAATAATCTTTTCTATATTTTCTAATAATAGTAAATATAATCTCCGTTCGCATAATGAGTTTCACAGACCTAAAGTAAACAAAGTATGCTCAGGAAGAAATATTCTTGTTTTGGTCCATTAGTTTGGATTATAGTCCAAGATAAATTTACAGAGAGTATAAGTCTTTATATATTTAAACGAAATATTAAAAACTGGATACCAGAAAATTGCAAATGTCACTTATGTAAACTATATGTCCAGGGTTTAGGTTTTAAAGACATAGTATAACTTTTCTATTTTATAATTTTATGTGATTTATGGGTGTAAATAGTTAACCGCAATGTTTGACTTTATCTAAATCCATGTAAAATAAAGAAAAATAAATAAATCGGTCTCTTGGTGGAATCGTACTCGTGCATTTTGATGTCAAAAAACAAAGTCTTAACTGCTCGGCTAAACAACCATATTCTCCATACACTTGTTTTCATAGATCTTATGTTATACCTTAGTAAAATAATAAAAGAAATTATTAACAATCAAGTAGCTCTCCCTCCAACCTTTCAAAGTCTGTTCTGTTTATCTTTAGGTAAAAATTTTGTTGCCAATATTTATAAGACTTTTCTTCAGAAGATTCTAAAAAGTTTTCAGAACTGGACGTTATTATTATTACTATAAAAAAATCTACATAGTGGTAACAAAATCTACATAGTGGTAACAAAATCTGCATATTTGTAACAAAATCTGCATAGCGGTAACAAAATAAGCCTGTGGAGTTAAAAGTGAAAATTCACAAAAAGCATTTTCAAAAAGTTTTAGAGCTGAAAATCATAACGATCTGCTCTAAAGTAGAATTTGCCATTATAATGTTTCTGCTATCTATAACATATCATAAGCGTCCCCAACTGTGAATATAATATTTAAACAGGATGATATCATTTATAATACAATTTACAGGTACTGGCGAAAAACAGTAATGAAAATACTATATAAATACCAACTATAGTTAAACAACGTACTCCCTTATAAAAATATTTATCTACTAGATGCATATCAAAATCATCAGTAGTAAATAAAAGTATTAATTTTCCTGATTAGATTAGCACAAGGCTTGTCAAAACTCTACTTTTAGGTCGGCATGCCTTTGTAAAGATTAATGAGAATCTTATTTTTTTTTAATGGTAACAAACATCTCTTACTTTAAATTAGTAACTGACTTTTTAGTTTTTTAGGATTAGCTAGATGCCTGAGAAAGATAAATTAAAACTGAGTTTCTAACCCATTTTACTTGTCAAAGGACTCGCAGTGCATGGTTATATAAAATCTTATCTTGATTTATACTGTGCTCACTGAGCAAAAGCGCGTATTTCCCAACCAAAATAAACTTAGTAAATCTTCGTTTTCTGTAACTAGTTTTCATACATAAGAAATCAATTTTTAACTTTATGGTCCAATTTTTATTTAGCCTAAAATTTTCCATCAAGTTATTATTTTAAAAGATTTTATAATTTCACTTACAGGTTTTTAACCTAAATTTATTTATAAATTTCAAAATTTTTATAAGAGATCGTTAAAGTTTTTAGATCATTTTATTTAAATTTAGTTTTATTTAGATGACATGATTATACAAACAAATAACGACTACTGTAGGTTAACCATTTACCTTTAAGTGTAAACTATTCTATAAAATGACAGCATTATTTATAAACACGAACACATGTTTGATTATTTTCACTAGCCTTCTAGCAAGTACTTTATCAGCTGGTATATAGTTAAAGCAGTTTATCTCATAAAAGTTGATCGAAATCTGGCGAACGGCAATCTCAACAAAAGTCACAAATACAAAATAAATTTTACTTTTTTCACAACTCTTTGCTGTAGAATCAGGCTGAATTATTTTGATTTCAAAAGCAGCTCAGAGACCTAAAAATCAACTTCTCCTATTTTGATGAAAAAATACATATAAGAAATGATATAAGGATGTTAATGAATTCCATCATATTCCTAAAGGATTAGTAAAATTACAGATATATATTTCACTTATTTGCAAAACTGCTGGAACATTTTATTACTAGAATATCAATACCATGAATATTAACCAAACTAAAGGTTTTATTCAGTACTAATTTTAAATATTCTTAAGATTAAAACGAGAACCAGCAGCTCGGTAGTCTTTAGTGAGAATAGCTTCAAACACCACTGTGATCAAAGGATTTCAAACTCAATGGATTAAATATTGTAGTATGATGTTTGTTATTTCTGCTCTTTAGAGCCTTTTTAATACGATGGATCACTGAGCCAGATGTTTCATTTTTAAAATGGAAACTTCCATCGCCAACTGATTTCTTTTATTTACATACCAAGCTGTCTAAAATCATATTTTTTAGTGGATAAGAGTGTGGAATTATTAGAAACGAATTGCTACTCATGAAATTTACAAATATATTGATGGTTAATCTCTTGATACCATAAAAGTATTTCTTTATAGTTCCAAAGCTTTCGATAAAGTTTCCATAAAATTTTATGGAATAGACAGAAATTTTCATGAACTATTACAAAACTCCTTATCGAACCACCGAAAGAAAGTTGTTTCTAATGAACAAGATCTATTTAGTTAAATATTGATGTTGGAATACAACAAGGTTCTGTTCCATGCCGTTTTTTCTTTTTTTTTCTTTAAATAATCAGATCAGGAAAAATATATGTGGAAGCCTTTGCTGATTGCTGATCTTCTTTATTTTTGCAATTCTTTTATGTTTGTTGAAACTGCGGTAAATCTAAAAATCTAAATTGATAATCGAGATATTGTTATGCAATGGGAATTTAAATGAAATTCAGTTATTTCAGCACCTTTTCATCTTTTTGTGTTAAGATTGCTAAAAACTCGGCTATGAAATTCTGTTCCAGTATCCACTTTTAAGCATCATTGCCGAAATTTTATCGCCCAAAGAAGCTGTTATTTACCCGCCTACATGTTGGAGTAAGTTAGCTACGATATCACAAATTCAGGCGTATTTCTTTAGACAATGTAGTAATAAATGTAGCTTTCATATTAAAGCTGATCATAAACCACATGACATAAGTTCAAAGGTGGCCTTAGATATGATGTATAAATAGTCTATAATGACTTTTGAGGAAATTAGTTCTCTTGATTAATAATCTCATAATTAGACCAATACCTTGAGCTGGCTTAGGTTTCTTGATGTTTAGCTGGGATTTGAAATAAAGTTTTCCAATGGGCAGATTTATCTGGTGAAAAAGTGAAATAAAAAACAAGTCAACAAGAAGTCAGCAATCCAAAGCATTATAATGAAAGCAAAAACATTTCCTAGAGATATAGGATAATCTAAAACAAGGCGGATGTAAAAAGATCCAGACGGTATACTGATAGTGTGCGCCAGGCTTGTCGAGTTCTTTTTAATAAAGCGTACGGCTTCGTATATTTTATTCCGGCTTCTATGAGGATGGACTGGATTTTCAAGGGTAGGATTGAAAAGACTTGTTCAAAAAAAAAAAAAAAAAGAAAAAAATACAGAAAGAATTTATGGGCATATTCCCTTGTAGTTAGCAGGTTTTTTATGATTTCTTTCTTAGTTGGATAAAAAGCTGCGAGCGAGTTGTAGGAAAAGTAGTTTAGATTTTTATTTCAAAGTCACTCATTCCTCCCAAGTAATTTAATTTCGATAGATATATAGCCGTGAAGTCTTTTTCCAAAGAGTTTAATATTGTGATAAAACACAGTATGGCGACAAAGAACAGAAATATTCACAATAATTTCAAATTGCTTGGACACAACTGCTTTATTTCAGAAGAATTGAATTAAGAATTTATATCTTTCTTTATAAAAAGATTTTGTGGTTGTTGTATTTTTTGGTGTCAATTTAGATCAACTTTCTTATCACATAAAAAACGAAATCAAAAAATGTCCTAGACCATAAATTCGCTGAAAAATATTTTTTATGTATTAAATAGTTAAAGGCGGTTGAAAATTTCTTACAAACAAATTTTTGTATTCAATATGATTACTTTTAGCAACAAACAAGCAAACCTAAAATTCTATCAATTTATCTTCGATTAGTTGGCACGCAAACCAAGTTATTCTGCGATGTAAATTAAATTGGACACATATCCACATACTAACCCACCCACCATCTACTCACCCACCAAACTACTTTAATACCTACCATTACCACTACTTACCCATGCATGTAAAAAGGAGGTAACCATGTCAAGTAGCTCGGTAATTAAATCAAATGGAAAAATAAAATTAAATTAAATAAATTGAAAGTCGTTCAAATTTATAAACATTATTCTTTAAAATATATGCTAGAAACACAAGACATCCTTTTTTCAAGCCACACCCTGCCATTCATCATCAGTAAACACACCATCAACCATTGACACCCAACCTAGCAAGACAAAGGAAAAAACAGTAGAACTTTAGTCAATACATTATATTTTGTTCTTATACGTTTCAACACACGAGCAAGATTTCTATAGGAATAGATATAACATAAGATATTGCATGTCGATAAACTGACTATTTCGTGCTCGGATTAACAGCTAATTACAGATCTAACACTTGAATTTAATCTAAAGCCGAGAACAACGTAAAAAAAATAAAAACATACCGCTGAATTACGGTGAAAATCATTTGAGCTTTGGATTACATATTTCATTATAAAATTTTTGTTAAAATTCAAAGATGCGGTGTTAAGACCATTTTCAGGTGTAGTTTGTAAATGTAAGTGCAAAAGAATACAATATATTTATTAAAATTAAGTCTTGCATTGTATCGGTCTGCCTATGTCCGTTTGAGTTTGCATATAACAGACCATGTGTTGTGTCAGTTGCTACTTTATAAACAAGTTTTTTTTTTTTTTTTTTTTTATTTTAAAATATTTATATTAATATTTCATTTTTAGACAACAGAGCTCCATTGAGTAGTTTGTTCTTTTTAAATCAACAAGTTATAGATGTACTATATGTATCAAATTTAAGAGTATATCATGTGATTTCCAAAAACGTCTCATTTCTCTCAAATAATAATAATGATGCATATTAATGGGATATTTCATCTTCTAAGTAAGCGTCTCTTCTATGAAAAAAAGTTCTTTCATAAAATCAAAAATCTACTAGTTAAGTTAATATTAAAACAGTACTTTGAATTAGGAACACAAAAAATTTTGCCTAACTTTTGTTTTATTTTCTTTAAAAAATAGGATATGGTATTCCACCATTCTTTAGAATAATATTATGATTAAAGCGGAAATTTTTACATAGACGAATAAGCGTATCCCTAGATTAAACTCTTTCTTGAATTTTATCACCTAGCAAAAAGCAACCAAATTTTCAAATAAAAATAAATTACTGTATCTCTTTTAGGCTTCAAAGTCTGGGATAAATTAGAGCTGAAAGCCTATTATAAATGTTCAAATATCTAAAAAAATATATATTATTTAAATGACATCAATTATCTACCATAATAATGCTTAATATTTTGTTTCTCAAATAAGTTTTTTAGGTTGCCAATTTGCATAATGAATTAGGCTTTTCATGTATGGTCTGAAAATGAAAACTCACAATTTATGGGTCACCCAAGAAGCAAAAAGATAATTAGAATGAGCATTGAAGTTTCCGTAAAAGAGACTTATGAAGATTACTAATATTTCTACAGAATAGGAAAAAGTTTAGGCATCATTTTTTTTTAAAATGAAAATCTCAAATAAAATTATGGTACAATGAAAACTGTTTAAAAAAAGAATACGCACTACTTACCAAATTAAGTTCTAAACACTATATGAACGTCTGTTGAAAATACATAATTTATAACTAAAACTTTTAGTTAGCTAGTATGTTTATGCGATTTGATTATTGTTACATGGTTTTTTTAAGAAATATGTGCAAAACACGTGGGATAGGATATTTAATATTCTTTTACATCTATTTATCAACTTTTAGTCAACTTAATGTTTATAAGTTAGTTTGTTTCTCTTCTAAAAAAGATTGAAACTCGCTCTGGTGTTCACCGGAGTTTAGCAGTAATTTATTTTGCTGTTACGTTTACTAGTTTTTCCAGATATATGTATGTATGTATGTATGTGTGTATGTGTGTGTGTGTGTATGTATATACGTATGTATGCTCTGCGTCCTAAGTTTTACAATAACTTATTCGTGGAGTCAATAATTCAAATGCTTTTAAATAGAAAGATCTAATTATATGCTCTAATCTATTTTTTTTTTTTTTGCGAAGGCTTTTTTGCGCTGTTTATAGGAGTTAAAAGAAAATGTTGAGTACTATAACCTTTTCGAA
Source organism: Euphysa ruthae (assembly GCA_035046665.1). Lineage (NCBI taxonomy): Eukaryota > Metazoa > Cnidaria > Hydrozoa > Anthoathecata > Corymorphidae > Euphysa > Euphysa ruthae. Next base: position 1,075 of record JAUZNK010082310.1, on the reverse strand, counting down.
AGCCACATAGACAGTTTCATTTTAATAAAAACTTTCGATTGGTTAGCGATAATTCTCTCAAAAATCTTGAAAATAAAGGAAAGCAGACTTATTGACCGATAATTTTCTGGAGAGCTATAATCTTATGAATAGGAATAACATCAGGAAACTCTCAACAAAGGAAATGAAACATTTTTCAAGCGCAGGTGCTCAATAGTTTACTCCTAATTTCAGTAATGTGATAGGTACACTGCCACTCATTTTCTTTGAAGAATAGAGATTAAAAATTTACTGGTATATATCATCAACCGAAATATAATGAAATTCAAAACACCAGTAAATGACTCGGTACAAATAAGTTATTCCAAGAAGAAATTTTTAATGCCTCGATGATCTTATTGAAATATATATGCATACCTAATTCAAAGGTATCGTCGTCAAATCGACTAAGGATATCAAAATTTATACATAAGCAATTATTAGACCTCCAGTAATTCCGCTAACATCTAGCCTATAAAGCTTTTTATAACTATCAATTTTGAATTGGTTTTCCGGCAAAAAACTATCTAGTTTGTTTTCAGAAAAAGCCAAGAAGTCAATGCATTCAGCATGTCTTGCTTGTAAGTACTATAATTTATTACGCGTAGTTTGTTAATATGAGAATTTTTATTACTTTTCGTAACTTAACGAGATTAGCGCTTTCTATCATTTTAAATCAATTACTGTTTAAATTATTTTTTGGAAAATTAATGGTAAAACAAGCTATTCCTTTTTTGTTAAGACTCAAACCGTTTTTCCTAAACATGACCCAACGACATTAAATTGATTTATTTTCGGAATGTCGTATTTACAACATTAGGTTTAACTCCTCGGGAAACACTTTTTTATCGCCATCATTTCATGTGATGACGCTTATAACAGTTAGTTTCATATTATAAAGAATCTGAGGGGTTTATTTTAGAACACCTTTTTGTACTTTGTATTTTGTAGATACTTTGATAAAATACTATTTTATAACCATTAGGTATTTTTTTCATTATTTATTATCTTCACTATGCTAACTAACGTGTGTTCTATACGAGGTAATCAGTCTTCT
>JAUZNK010082299.1:0-13102 GCA_035046665.1 Euphysa ruthae | reverse complement strand
AAAGGTTACGAGTTTGGCAGAAATTTATTTCCATGTTATCTCTGAGTTTCTGAGCAAAGCTCATTGCATAATGCAACGCTTGCTCAAATTGGTGGGTTGTTTGGTTGAGAAAATTTCGTAGGCGCACATGGGCGCTCTAAGTACTCCAAGACGCGCCACGTGGGCTCATCTGGAAATATTGTCTCTGCCATTTGTTAGTTCCCCACGTTAAATATAACATTCTCTCTCTCTCTCTGGCTAGATTATTTAGTAGAATTGGAAAGCTTCACAGCAGTAAAACATAACACAAATTCAATTAACCAAATGCTTTTTTTGAGTTTAAAATGAGACACTAAAATTCAATCTTTTGAAATTATCAAAGCTGACCAATTGGCAATTTAAATTTGATTTAATTCTACGAGGGACTTTGGACTGTAGGACTATGAAATATAACCAAAAAGCTACGTTGGATAATGTTTTAGTATTAATAGAATGATGTTAATATATTAATATTTATTATGAATATTAATAGAATGATGTTAATATATTAATATTTATTATGAATACTTAATGTTAATAAAATATTAATAGAATGGAATCTGCAATTAAACGGAAAATTTTTTTCAATAAGAAATACATCTCGGGTAGTCGAAGAGAGGTTGATGAAAATCTTTTAGGTAAAATGAAATCTATTGTCTCTGATTTAATCATTAAAACATTCAAAGGACGCTATTTTTTAACATGGGACAATTATTAACGATATATTAATTACCTCTAAAGCATATTGGTCAATATCAAAGATTTTAAAATACTCCTTTTACTTTTAAATGTTGTCCTTACAATCAATTTTAAAGCAGAAGCTTTTATTTTGGTGAAAGTATTCGAAATAATTATTGAAAAGGGCGTTACTGCACCCGCGAGTCCGGAAAAAATATCCCTTATCAGAAGTTGAATTTGCAGCCTCTGATATATCTAAACTATCAAAGATCTTAACCCAAATAAATGGTTATTGTCATAAAATCAATTGAAAATATCTTAATGTTTTGAATGATGATGTCATATCTTGAATGATGTTGTCATGTCTTGAATGATCATGTCATATCTTGAATGATGATGTCATATCTTGAATGATGATGTCATATCTTGTATGATTATGTCATATCTTCAATGATGGTGTCATATCTTCAATGATGATGTTTTCTTTTTTTTTTAAATAATTTCATAAGCAAACACTCAAACAGTAAAATTTTCAGCAATTTTTGATACTCAACTTTGCAACCATCAGCTATTTTACGTTGGGAAGAGTTTCGGCACAATTGAAAGATCTGCAAATCTGCAAGTGATAATATAAATATTATCAAATTCGGACTGGACCCAAAACCTGATAATATTTTCAAAATGGCGGAAATTCTCATCCATATATAAAGGTTTTTGAAAGCGTGGCAAGCTTGTTGGCAAGCCAAAGTTAAAAGCTGCTAGATTGGAAAAAATAATCCTCAAAGCAAAACAAAAACTTTGCGCTAGCTGGGAATCGAACCTGGAGCACAAGAATGGGAATCTTGTATGATAACACTACATTACTAGTGCATAAGAGAATTATCATAACTCAAATAATATATTTATAAGTTGTATCTGCAGAAGAAGAATTCAACAAAAAAGAAATTTTTATAAAATTTGAAAAATGTATCACAAATAAATTTAGCAGCCTCGGATAAAAGGTTGACGCACCCTGCTAAGTAGAGATTTGATCTCAAGGATAAAAATATGTCGTTTAAAATGTTTTAATGTGATTCTTTTAGGCATGAAGACATATGTTTCGCAATAAATTTACTGTCGTAAAGGTAGCAACAGCATTGCCTAGAATATTAGGCGAAAAGCTCTGGAATTAGACATTTTCGATCACGTGTTTATCATAGGTTATTAAAAAACCAGCTAAATCTTGTCTCTCTGGAGCATAGCTTTTAGCTGCTGCGATTGTTTTTTTAGGAAATATTGTTAAGGCTGACGGTACATTTTTTTATAGCTAGTAGGGTGTAAAGCAGTTTAGGTTAGTTTGTACATCTTTTTATACTCATCAAAAATTTTATTGAAGTCTATTGACCATGAAATGTAAAAGTAAAATAAAAAAAAAAGCAAACAGACTACGAGCTAGCTGTACATTTTTACTTTATAACTCAAAACGTTAACAAACATAGTTAACTAAGCTAAGAACAAAAATTATGATGACCAAAAGGCAAGGCAAAGAAATAGAAACTTTAATGGTTTACAATACCGGTAGCTTCAGCAAACACCTCAGGAATTCGGTTGATGCGTAAGAAAATGTACAACTTAGCTGTTATCAGGTTTTTTTTCTTCTAGTCGCCTTTTTACAAATGATGCTATTATTCATTTTACAAAACACCTAAAAATTTAACACTTAAAATGGTCTTGCTAAAAAACGAAGGTATGAACAAACCAAGAAATATGAAAAGTCTGAAAAAAAAAAAAAAACGTCTTCAGATAATCCATTATCGGCAAGTCAAAAGAAAATTAAAAACGTGACACTAGAAACTGGTCACAAAGATGATTTCAATCTTATAGTTAATTTTGGTGCAATGAAAATGGTATTTGATAGCCTGTCTTGTCCATTTTGCAACCAAAGTATTGAGTTATAGAAGAGAAACAAATACCGTTATCGATACAGCTTGCCACAGCATGTAACAAATGTGAATAGAGAAATGATTTCACCTCTTCTATTGATGTTAAAAAGGAAGGGATAATAACCAAACCAGGAAATTAAGTGAATCCTCAATTTTCCATGGCATTTCGGGAGACTGGCTGTGGGTTCACCTCAATCCAGACTTTTCCGCAATGACTTTAGCAACATATTAATCAAATAAATACAAATTAAATGAAGCTTATATTGATATTGCTAGTAAAAAAATTTGTAAGTCAGCAACAGAAACCAGGGAAAACGTTTTAGAATAGAACTTTAATGAAACTGCGTTTAGGGATTGTCAAGTTTCGGTAGAAGGAACATGGCAGCGACACGTCCATGATTCCATAAACGGTGTGGTCACCGTTATCTCAAAAGAGAATGGCAGATACTTAGACTCCTTATACTGTCGAAACATTTTAAAAAGATGTCAAATTTGCCATACAAGGAAGGACCAACAGATGTCAAACTAATCATACAAAGTCTGCAATAGATCAATCAATAAAAAGGTTGCGTTATACATCCTACATTCGAGGTACATCATCTTATGGGGAAGTAGTAGCTTCAAAGCCATATTGAGAAACAGTTCCAGAAAAGCTGGAATGAGTTCCTCCATCGTAAATGGTGTAAACGGAAATTATCAGATGGGAAGTCCTTAACTGGAAAAGGATGACTGACATAGAAGGCATTGAACATTTTGCAAAATTACTACGGTATGCGTCAAAATCTGAACAACGTGTATGAAATGAAAAAAGTGTCATGGCAACATTATTTCACAAATATTGCTGATGAATATGTCCGCCATCGGTTTTGTCCAAACAAGAAATACGACTGGTGTTTGTTTCAAATAACAGGCAAGAAAACACTGAAGATAAAGCTTAATTTGCCAATTGCTGTAAGGAATATATTGTTGCCAATAATATTCTAAGATTTATCAGATGAAAAATTGTTGAAAAAGTGGCTTCATGGACAGATGCAAAATGAATGGAATGATATGGCAACAATTCCCAAAAAACTGGAAATCCATATAATGGAGAGAAAATCTACTGTCAAGTCAAAAAAGCGACGATTGAAGCTAAGACACATAAAAAGGGCTTTATAAACAAGGAAAAAGAACATGAAAACAAATCTTTTGATCTGAAATTTTCAGCATTTGTTCACCGGAAAAGGGATTAACTTAAAATGCAAGGGTTTTAGGGTCTATTTCAGTTGATATTTAAAATTTTGTCAAAATTTTAAACATTATATTGCTATCCACCATTATGAGAACCCATAAATCTGAAAACTTTGGTTAGAAAATTTTGTCTGTATTTCATTCCCTTCAACCACCTATTTTTTTGCTATGCTAAAAATTTGATGACCTAATTTATAGAAGAAATGGAGAAATTGCGTTTTGCACGAAGCCCTAAAACTAGAAATTTTAACGGGTTATTGAGGCAAAAATCAAGGCAAGGTAAATATTTTTTATTTATTATAGTTGATTTAGGTTTATATATTAGTTTAGTAATATAAAATAAAAGAAATTAACCACAATGAATGATTCCAAAATAATGGTAGAGTACCGCCTTAATGCTAACGTGCCCCCAAAAAATTATCTCCCTAATTATTATTATCTCCCTAGTTATCACATCTGCCTGTGCGCGAAATATTTCACTAAAGTGGCATGTTTGAATGTGCCATAAATCTTATAAAGAAATAAACAGCGAATAAAAACTCATTTTATATCCACGAAACATGCGGAGACGGAAAATACCAAATCTACCTATGTGCTTTGTCACTACCACATTTAGTCTGAAATCAATAGGGTTTGCGTATAGGTTAGATTTTCAACCAGTGCTTTTTTACCTTAAAAGCATGGTGCAAAATAAAAAGATTTAGGGGATTACACTTTTGATTCTAGATAATAAGACTGTATAGTCTTCTCAGGGGTTCCTTGGTGAGTATAATTCAAATTCAGTATAAGATGTATTTTGGTAGATAAGGTAAAAGGATATTTGTGAGACACACCTGGAAATAATGGAATAATTAAATTAATATATAATTACCCCAGGCGAAGTAACATATATTATTAAACGTTGGGAATGAATTAAAGCAAATTTCCGGTATATCTTGTTAGCAAACTGAAAAAACGTCAAAAGCATAGTTTAACAGGTCTACACGGAAGAAAAAACACAAAATAAATTTGCTTTCGCTGAAAAAAAAATCTTTCTAGTTTGTAAAAAGCTTTGCTTTATTCATTTTTTACAACAACTGGTTGAGCATACGTTTATGTATTTCACAGAAACGGCGAAAATCCATAAAAGGTTTCTTGCGCCAAGGTTTCTTATAATAAAGTAGGTTCGTCCTTTCGAAATTTATCAAAATTCCAGATCTAATAATCCAACTTGTACTAGCATTAATCGTTACTCTCACGAACATAATTGCAGCTATACTACGATGTTTAAATATTATTCTTTTGTAAGTCATAAATGTATGCCCATGCCTATCAGTAAAATGAAAGTAGGAAAGACGTCTATTTATTTACAAACCGATCACTACTATATAGCCTATAGCTGTGGGCTCGAACCTTCCTCGAAACCAACGATTTTCTTTACCTTAATCTTAAATGAGAGCTCTAAGTACACCAGAACCAAACCCGTGGAAACCTTCTGAAACAAATAGCTTGAAGCTAACTGTTGGAACTGCGTTAAAAAATATGCGTTGGAAACGCGTTGAATTATTATTAAAAATATTGACATTGATTTTGGTTGCTGTGCGCAACAAGACAACAGTGACTTGCATTGAGATTTTTTCATCTTGAGATGGAGCATAAAATGCAAAGTTCATCGTTAAAAGTTCAATTCCAGTTCTAAAAGTTGTACCGAGAGTTCTGACAGAACAATATTTGGGTACACACAGATTCTTAAATGTATATACAACATTTTACAACGTTGGAAATTTGTTCTTCACCCCATATAGTGTGTAGGATTGTAACATTATTATCTTTTAGCAAAACTTTTCGGATGGCAACTTTTGAGCCTTCTTTTTCAACATATTCTTTGGGACTCGCTCCATAAACCAGACCAAAAATGTGTTTGCACTTTTGTACAAGCTAATTTCAATTTTTATCTGTTCGATTCTAAAACCATTAAATTTGTTCCCTTGCTTTTTGAAAGTAGACGCACATCTTTTATATGAGCTGAAGCCGTCGAGTAATGTATTATCGCTTATTTTTAACTTTTTTACTTTCACAAGTATCATCAGATTTACTGATGCATTTGATAAGTTCGTGCTTATCAGGGCTAAAAATAACCACTTGCTTTGCTGCTATATCGGTTTTCAAAACAAAACCCAAAGCATTTTGTCCCTTTCTTGGATTGGCTTACAGACGAAACACGGAGACAAATCTGTTGTATGCTTCTAAAAACAAATAAAAGGCAGTTTTTATTTTAAAACAATTGCACACTATATTAAAGCTCTAAATTTGCCTGGTCCTTAACCTTGTGGGCCCTTCTGGAAACATTGCTATGGATAATATATTTAACTTAATTCATTGCTGGTGAAACTAGTAATCAAGATATTGTCAATTCCGAATCACTATAAAAGGTTTTCCACAGTTTATCCAACAAAACCGAAGATTTTGTTAGATAAGGACAGAAAAACTGTGGATCCAATACACATAGTACATCGACATTATTAACGTATTTAAAGCTTCGGAAAGAGTTGGTGATTAAAATGGCCATTTAACAACTGCTTTAAAGATGCTTAACCTGTTCGCAACAACGGGTCATATCAACAATGCAAAAAGTGGAAGATTGTATTTAAAGAGGATGAACAATCTCCCTGTAACTTAAAAAGTACTGCTTCTGAATTAACTGCACGAAACGAAGGTGGAATTAATTGCAATGAAGCAGGAAAACTTGGTAAAGTAATTCATGATACTCTGTCATTCCCAGAAGCCAAAATCAAGAGGGAAGAACAAGTTCGTATATTACAGAATTTAAAACTAGGTATACATATAGAGAAAAAAAGACGTCCGTATTGACTCAATGTTTTTGTTTTCAAGATTGATAGTACTGGTAGAAAGAGATGAAAAAGACATGAAAAACTATTTTGGTTATGAACTGACACCAATACCTACATTTTTGTTTGAAAATGGATTGATGAGAAAATCGAACAAGTCAAGTTTTGCAAAAGCACTTAAACATAATGTAAACCCCGTTTCGCATATAATGTCCCTATGTTACGTTCTTGACGGTGGTGCATTACTGCATAAAGTTAAATGGCTACCCAACAGTACCTATTCTTACATTATCAAGTAGTGAACAGAGTATGTTATGAAAAAGTATGGTCTTTGTTGTATTTGATGGTTATGATAAAGGACCATACATCAAAGATTGTGAGCACGTGCGTAGAGTTAGAAAAGTGTCAGCTAATGTTAAAGTAGATTTAAAAATAGAAGCTGCCTGTAATCAAAAAATTTCTCAAGAACAATAAAAACAAGTCAAAATTCATATTACTGTTATCTGAAGTATTGAAACAAGACAAGCACAATGTTCGTAATAGTGATGGCTGTACTCAAATTATTTCTTCAGCTCTGTAATATGTTTTAAATAAGCAGAGCAAAGTTGTCTTGGTCGCAAGTGACGCTGATATATTGGTATTACTTACGTTTCACCGTAAGTTTGGAATAAAAATATTCATGTTTTCAGATGCAGGTAAAAAACAAAATAAAAAAAACATGGAAGATCGAAGATTTGGTGAGAGTAGCTGGTAAATTAACTCCAAGACACATATTGCTTTGGTCAGGTTGCGATACAACGTCTGCTGTGTATGGGCAAGGTATAGTACTTTTTAAAATTTGTTAAATCTCTTTCGTTGGACACTTTTACTCACTTTAACGTCTGTTTACAGGATTTGTACTTCTTGAGGTGGTTTACCACGAAATATTTTGGTGGTTTTGATAAAATTTTCACTTTCAGTTTTTTTATAAATTTACCATATTTGAACATTGCAGAAAAACGCTGTCAATTTTTCTGTGCTATTTACCCCTTTTTTCAGCCCCTTCTCCAATATTTTCAAAGTGATAAAAAGTTGAGAAGGAAGCTCCACAGAAGGTTTAAGAAAGGGTACATAGATAATAAGGAAAGAGAAGGGGATGGTTCTTACTTGAAAAGTGGATTTTGAGTAGCTTTTATAAATTTATATTTTATTTTTCGATTTGCATGAAATTACTTTTCTCCGATTTGTACGACACTTAATACACAATATCTAACGAACCCTTTGCTTAATCTATTTGAAATTTTTTGTTTGTTCATTACAATAATATGAAATGATTGAACTATAATCAGACAATATCAACAAGTATATTTGTTTTTAAGAATCATTAAGCTACGAAATTCCTCTTTTTACCCCTTAAGAAAATACTTTAAATACAAATTTGGCTGTAAATTACTAAAAAATCATTTAGAAACCAAAATCTTAGTTTAAGCCCTTCAGTATGATGATATAAACCATGTGGTAAAAAGTTATTCAGATTGTTTTTTGTTTCCATTGTAGAACCTTGTTTTGAACAATATAAGTTTTTTAACAATTTAACGCTTGTTTTTTGCCAAACAAATTTTATTTTGTGTTTTATAAATCATTGTATTACATCATTTAATTAAAAAAATAAAATTTTGGAGAATGAGGTATAATTTAAACTTTGATTAATATAAATGTGTGTTTTGAAGAATTTTGTTTCGACAATCGAACTTAGTAGTAAACTTTTAACTTTACCAGTTGATTGTCTTATTTGTTTTGTAAATAGTTTTTTTTTAGCTTTGGTCCTAAATAAAAACTTGATATTCATACTGTTCTGTCTGATAAAAAGACTAATGATTATCCCTTGTTTCCAATACAAGATGTTTTATTTTTTACGTAGTAATATTTTGTCGTTTTTTTACTCAAAACTTGGTAAAAAGTTCACATTGTTTTTGAGTCTGCAAATTACTCTAAATCTGGTCTGTTAAATATAAGCTGTGTCCTGAAATAAAATTTTGAAAATTACTTGTCTGCAAAATATACTTGCAATGTCCATATGTTTGACGTATTTCAGTTTTTCTAACACAATTTAAGGTCTAATAATCCAATGATATTTATTTTATCATAGGACATCCAGTTACTTGTTAGAAATCTACTCTGAAAATTAGTCTATGCACTACAAAGCGCAGCGTTTTCATCAAATTTCACCCGAAAAAACATTTCTTAAATTTTCTTGTTTGGATCATTTTTGTGTTTGCGACCAATTTTCTTGAGAAATATCTGCCTATTTGACTCGATTTATTCAAGGATTAATAATATTAGTTAGTTTTACAATTTGAATGAGGAATTTTACTCCTTTAGCAATTGGCTGCATTGTAACCACGGAAAAAACGTTTTCTTGGCATGACATGGCAACCGTTGCCATGGAGATAAATTCCCACATTCAAATTACAACCCTCACCAAGACAAGCAATCCCTTCAAGTTTCAGCACAAAAACATAAAACCGCTGGAGGAAAATATCGCAGCGTTCTATATCGTCGTGTTGTTGAGATTCTGGTCCCTAGTGACGAATCCCATATAAACCAAAAAATAATCCAATCACGTTTTTTTATCATTCCCTTATATATCATATGGAATTATATGTATATATAATATATGTATATTATGTTTGGTTTTTGAATTAAGCACTCTATGGTCAATTTTGAGTTATGTCGAGGACCATCTGAAACAACCCGCGAAATCTTTTGTTGCACGAAAATCCTGAAAAAGTAGTAGTCATGGAAAATTAAACAAATTGTAAAAGACGAAGTTGATATTGACATTACCTTAGTTTGTGACAATGCTATCAAGCTTTTAGTATTAAATTCCAATTAAATTTTAACCGATTTTACGTTCACAATTTTACAGAATTAGACGCTGTTATTTTCAAACAATTTGGCCGGACCTGGATAGGGTAGATATACTGATTATCTGTTTGGTTTTGTTAAAACAATTAATATGTATTCACTCAGACGGTAAACTAATTGTCGTCAAAAAAATTAGATGAATATGCAATGCGGTTCTTGATTTAACTTTCAAGTGCGATTTTCTCTGACTTTCTGCAAAGACTCAAAGTTAGTTTATAAGTGATTTGTTAGAGATAGTTTTTTTTTTTTGAAATATATCTATTTTTAAATTTTATTAAAAAAAAAAAAAAAAAAATTTCAATTTTGCCCCACGAAACAAAAAGTTTAAAACTTACAGATCATTACATTTTGTTATCATATTATAGAGATTGAGTTTTTTTTCCCGTATGGCTGTTAGTTTTCCCTATATTAACCACTCAAATTTTGTCGACCCCTCTTTTGGCCCAAATCAGGAGACCGGCTCCTTTAAAAAATATATTTTTACCTTCTTTTACGTAAGTTCAATATTTGTTCTTAAATTGTACAAAATTTGAAATTGTCATTTCATTCATATTACAAGTACAGTACAGTCAGTACGTATAGTATCAAGTTTTTTTTCTGCTTCTTGTGTTGACGACCACTTTAAGAGATGAGCTAATTTTTTTGACAGCATTGAAATGATTTTTTTTGCTCTATTGGATTATATACAAAAAAAAAAAAATCGCATACGTAGTGAAATAAAAATATTGGTTTTCATTAAAAATATATTTAAATTCAAGATGAATTTAAATTCAACTTACAGCTTATGAAACAATTGCTTTTGTTTTAAGACACGAAATTAAAACAAATTGACGTTTACATTCGAATGGAATATTTATGATTTTTTTGATAACTAACAACAAATATATATCATATTGTCTCGATTGAATTATTCACTACTGTTCAAATATTATTAATAAAGAAATGGGGAGGCGAAAAATATATGAAATAGAAACGAATTTTGGCTCAAAAATCTGCGGGGTAAGCAAAAAAAAAAATTACCAAATGAGCTCCAGCTGCAAAGCTCGCTTTCGCAATAATGAATTTTCTTTTCCAGTTTGAGGGTCTAAACCAACATTTTGAAAATAATTGTAAATTGATTGCTATATCAAATTGATTGAAATATCATTGTTCAAAATTTACATTTTCTAACATAACTAATATTTTGGCAAACTCGGTATCTGAGCTTTTGGGAGATTGCAAAAAATTTTAAACCAAACAGAAAGACTTATAGAAGTTTTCAATGTGGTTGTTACATGTGAAGAACATGTAACATGTAATCACAGAAAAAATTTAGATAAAAAGTAAAAAAAATGAAGGTTGTTGAATGGCCAAATAGCAAATATTTTCCAACAAACCACAAAACTTCTGCACATTTAGAATTCTGGGGCTCGAACATTTTCCGAAGGTAGGAAAATCTTGAAAGCAATAAGAAAAAAATGTCTTTATATTGTAGGTGATCACTAAATATAAATTCTACGGTAACATCGTTGACCCAAAACTGGAGCAAAATGCAAGCAAGTGGTATTGTTGCACACCTAATGCAATACTTCCCCGCTTTAAATTTCTTCTTCAATCCGTTTTTCTTTTTCTTTCGCAATAACAACGAAAAACAAAAACATTATTGTATTTATTTCATTTAAAGTTGATAATAGAAATTTTAATTTTTAAAATGTTTCTAGACAAAAAAAATTATTAACATTATTAAAGGAACATATTTATAGTTTGGAGACAAAATATTTAAAACAGATATAATTATATTACTTTTACATTCAAAAAAAAAAAAAAAAAAAAAAAAAAAAAAAACAATAATAAAATAAATAATACTGAATAAACAGGTGTTTTTGGTGAAGGCTACTTTATTCAAAAGTTATGACCATTTCTTTTTTGGAATTTTGATCTATAGGTAAGACAGTTCTGATAAATAGCGTGGTTAACGAAATCGTATAAATCATATTTCCAGAGAGTCCAACAGATCTGATATCACCAAATCACAAGCTTTCCTGCCTATTTAGCTTTTATGCCACCGTTAAAAGAAGGTCTATATTACAAAATAAATGCTACGAAATCACGCACTTAGAATGGTTCCCTCCAAAACAATATTTAGAAAAAATTTTTCTTACCCAGGAAATTAAATTACATGAGTCGCTGCGTTTATTTTTGGCAGCGTATAATAACGTAACACGTTCTACAGGCAAACCACAAATGAAATATTAACATTTACTATGAACTGTAAAGGACGATCCCGATGTAGAAAAGAATGATCACAATTGGTTATTACTGTTGAGAGGAAGATGTATTTACACAACAGGACTCCATATTTCGGGAAGAGTGAATGACATGCAATCGGCTGGGTTCATTTATAAAATGAACAGTTTTTTAAAATCATCCGGATCTTAAAAGCTCTTCCCAAAACCAGAAAAAAAAAAACCATCCTCTACATTCCGCAACACAAATTGCACAAGTATTTCATTATCGTAGCCGTTCTATTTTGTCTACGTTTTCACTATAATAATTTTTGTGTCTACGTAATCTCCATAATAGTTTTAATTTATTATTTTCTCTGTCTACGTTATCTCCATAATAATTTTATTAAATACTCATACAGGGGTAATAAAGATAAGAACAGGATTAAGGAAGTTTTTGCTTATCTTATCAAAAATTTAGAAAATGGTTAGATAAGTTGTAAGTAGGCAGTGTTTTTGACCTGATTTTTTAAGGAATTAGATTTAATATGGAGATACAAAAAAAAAAAAACATTGGAGTATGTCTCGTATGATTTTTATAAAAGAGCATTAGCTGCAGAAAAATAAAAATAAAATAAAAATGCCAGGAAAAAAATATGAACCCAAAAATCCACTCATGAAAAACAAAATAAGAGGTTAAAAAAGCGTACCTCGAAATTAACAAGGAATCGCAAAAATTTCCAGATATAATTCTTGGACATCTTTTTAAAATAAGTCAATGTAGCTTGGCTTTAGGGGAGATATTTGAAAAAAATAAAATAAAAATAAGAATTGGGAGAATTGATGCATACAGTTTCAAAGAATATTTAGGTGCTTCGTCCTCGTCATATAATAGATTTCAAAGCAATGAATATATCAAATTTATCTGTACAAAATAACAGGAGAGAATGTTATTGATTTTAGGGAGCCTTTTGCAATAAATCATTGATTCTTAAAGATCGAGAAAATTATACGCTATTGCAGCATATTTTTGACCGGGTTTAAAGAAATTAGGATTGTTGGAATGAAATCAAAAAAAGGGTTAGGAGAAGTTTTTAAAGTTTAAAATTTTCTAACTAACAGAAGCGTGGACGTAGCACCGGGTACACACTAGTACTGGAGAATAGAATGATTCTTCGGGAACGCTGATCTGATGCTTGGTACAAGCGTCGCAAAATATCCCTCCACATTTCCTAAACAGAAGAAAGCATGCATTTTACGCATTTTTTGTTTAAGAAATTGCCAGATATAAAACTATATTAACGAAAAAAAAAAA
>JAUZNK010082288.1:0-10867 GCA_035046665.1 Euphysa ruthae | reverse complement strand
ACTTTTTACTTTTTTTCATGTTTCACTTTTTGCACACACTTAGATTCAAATGTTGTAATACCTAATGCACTTCGACAATAATTGCTATTACTTTTGACAGACAAAAAATAACACTACTTATTTTTGATATTAGCCGAAAGTTTTTTAAAAATGTTTCAATTCTCCTTTTTATCATTAAATATTTCGTATTAACTTTGAAGTACGATACTGCTACAATTTCATCGTATAAATAAAGAGGTATTTGTTACTAAATTACTTAAAATTAAATAAACCGATCATAAATTAATTTTTTGGATCAGATAGAATTAGTTTGTTTTATATATAGTTTTCACTTTTTCACGTTTCAAAACACTTTTTGCACACACTTTAGATTCAAATCTTGTAATACCTAATGCAAATCGATATTAAATTCTTACTTTTCACACACACAACAAATAACACTACCTATTTTATAAAAGGAAAATATATTTTAAACCACTAACACTAACTGCTTAAAATGCAGTTGACTATGATGAAAAAATTGTATTTTGATCTGCAAGATGCTTGACTTGATTGAGTTTGCATTTATTTGGCAAGGATAGAAATTCGATACGGTTCTTGTTATCCTCAATTTGATCCATTCTAAAGCCTATAGTAAGTCTAAAAAAGTATAACAATGTAGACTATGTAACAATGTAGATTATGTAACAATGTAGACTATGTAACAATGTAGACTATGTAACAATGTATATGTTTGGTTGAAAGTAAGTTAATCGCAATTTTTACCATTCGCTCAACCATGCATTAAACTATAAATGTTATACAGAAATGAAGAAATGAGAGAATTATCCTATGAAAACAATTTTAAGATTTTTTTTTATTAAATTTGGTTATGCGACTTAGAATTAAGTGTGTGGTTTTGGTATCATTTTGGTGTCATTGCAGAACTTTGTGATCTTATCTTAATATTTAATCGTTGTGTATGTATTTATGTAGTGTTGGTTTAAATTTGTTTTTGGAGAAAAGAATTTATAAATTTATTTTCAATAGATGAATCTTGTTTACATTTTGAAAACAACGCGCTATCCTCACCAAGAAAGAAAATTTTTTTGGCTATAATGATTAATAAGATAAATTTCGTCGTTATTAACAATTGTAATAACAACGATTCGATATATTTTTATAAATTTGAATAAGTATCATCCCTACAAATTGTTTGATTAATTTCTAAAAGAAAAGTTGCCTAAATAAATCTTCCTGAAGATCAAAAAAAACTTGCATGATCAACTTAAAAGATGAGTGTCGGACTTACATTTTCAATAGTATCGGCTAAAATTTAAACGCAGATGTCACCATGCAAGAATATCTATGACGTCAACATATACAATGAAGCTATATAAATTGTGTTACAAAACGCCTCATTGGTATTGCAAAATTAAAAGCGATATCTAAAGTGATTTTTTTGGATTTTTTTTTACATTCTAGAAGCAATAAGTCATATGGGTTTAGGGTCAGAGTCACGATTTTAATCAGCATGCTCTTATAACCAGAAGGATGCCTCATTTTTAAAGCGTCCTCTCGCGAGATATTTAGATTGAAATATAGCCGTATATGTGTTACAAGATTTTTTATTTAATATCTCAAGTTTAAAAACAGATCATAATAAAATAAGACAAGTTTTAAAGGGACCCATTGTAATGATGCAGGTAAAAAAAATATGAAAAAAAAAAAAAAAAAATCTGAGGAGACTTATTTCCTCAAATAGTAAAATTACAATTATCGATTTTTCTTTTTTCTTATCTTTAACCGTTTTTCATGCATTTTTTTTTTCCAATGCACATTTAGAAAAGTTTATTAACATTTAATATTTAATTGACAAAAGTTTATAAAATGGATTTTATTTTATGGCTTTTTTAAAACAAAATAAGGAACTCATAATTTACAAGGTTATAAAGGACTTTATGATGAGTATAGAAGGTAATTTAGAGTATAGAATTTAAATTAGGTTTAAAAGCATAACTTTTCGCAGAAAATGATGAAAACTGTGAATAAAGTGAAGGGTAAAGTTGAAAAAATTGTTTATTTTGTAGTAAATTTATGAAACTTGTTACGGTTTTTCCTTGACATATTAAAAATATATTTGGATACGGACCCCGGCATAAAAATCATAATTTGCCTCGATTTCTGATTCCTCATTGAAACTTCTATATTTCAAAAATTATGACAATATTGGTTTTTTGGATAGATAATTAAATTCTAAGAAACTTTCATGTTTGAAGATTAATTTAAAAATGTATATTTCTCGAGATATGCTTATATCTTAACATTGCCTAAATCTGGGGTACAAGTTAAGCATTTTAATAAATAAATCACGGCTATTCCATTCTGTTGCAATGACGCGTCTGTGGTTTATTTTCATAACTTCATGCGATAATAACTTAAAAAGTTTAACTTTGTTTTCTTAAATTCTAAGAAATTTGTGCCAGTTACTTGGAACTCATGTGAACGGCTCAACTCTCCGTCGTATTACCTCGCTTAATTCTTGTAGCTACTTTGAGACTGTTGTCACTGTAGCTGTTCCAAACTAAATCTATTCGCTGGACGTTTTGAGGCTGAATCAACAGGTAAGAATTGAATACATTTTTGGCATATTCCTGAAAAGTAGACGATGGATCTTATGGAAGGAAGGACAAATGTTTTCGAAACAATTTAACATCTCTGATATTTGGCTCTGTATTTTGATATTCTTTCAAAACTTCCCCAACATGTTCAATGAACGCTAAGTATATATCTCACACCTGATTGTAAGCACGCAAATCTGGAAAGTTGGACAATAACAGATTCTTTAACTGTGTTGTATTTATTTGGTTGTCTAGTTCGTATCCATGATGGACAAGTTGGTTTTTTCATAGTTTTTAAAGATCTGCGAGTTTAAAGACGAATTCAGTGTCTGAGTTATTTCTTGATTCTTCTTAATTTCTCTCACTCCTAATAAAATACTCTATAAGGAATCCTGTTCGGTCTAGTTTACAGATAAAACATGTTAGTAAGGCTACTGGCATTACAAAGGTTACTCATGACAAAATTCATTTACTTGTTCCTGAATGATTCATGCTGTAAAGCTTTTCGTGACAACAGAGTGTTACCAATGCCATTTTCTTCGTTAAGAGATGTTAGTTTGATTGACGAGGGAGTTTGTTTAAATCCGGAAATCATACAATGCTGTTTGCAAATAAGTCATAGACACTTCCAACGCTTTTTTCGCTTCGTTTCTGCGGGATATCTTAAAATCCCAGTTGTGGTTCTTGGCAATTTATATAGATATTACAATCCGGGAAACTCAAAATTTATAAAACATACCCCTATCAAACTTCGCAGTCCACCATTTTGAATATGTCATATATATTTATTTAAAAAATGGACATAATATTTAGATTCCCAACCATTCAAATAAAAAAGAAAACAAAAAAAAAAAATGCTTCATTGACTTTACCTCAAATCAGGTCCTTATTCTCCATATTTCCACACTCCGTTCTGAAGGCTAAATATTACGATAGTAGGATTTGAGAACATTATAAGGTTTTTGATCAATCTGCTCAAGAGAACAATTGTTTGCCGCATAATATGTCTCACTTGCAGAGGATTTTGTGTACAAAGTTAGAAAAAAGAGCGAAATATATATTTTTTTTACTATTTATTTATTTAATCCTTTATCAAATTATTACTTATTAATGTTTAATTCAACTCTAACTAAAAAATTAATGTATATTAATCGAAACTAACTAAAAGTGCGCTGTATTTTATTCGAAATCTCATCTTACGGACGACGAAGTATTATTTATTTCGCATAAGCGATTTTCGGAGTACTACGCAGAGTTTGGCGAGTTATTATTTACAACAGAGGTGGCAAGGTAAAAAGATCAAAGAGATCCCATACTGTTCTCAGATTTATTATTTTCACTGCGCGGATTTAGAGCGTTTATGCGTCCCGCGTGAAAACACAGCATCTGATCTCAGGTAATTAATCAATAACACGAAAAAATTTATATTGTAACTTCAAAAAATTTCATCAGGTTTTTTCCAAGAACTAAAGGTGATGATAAATACAAAACTTGTTAAATTTTAATAAAAAACGAATAGAGAGCAGAAGATACTTTGCTCCTCCCAGTTGAGGCTTCTAAAAAAAATATTTAATTTCCTCATTAGTTAATTAATAGATAAAACCCGCCATTATGTTTTATTTTGCTGGGGTCCATATCTTAAATTGTTTTTAATATGTCAACGAACAATTGCGCCAAGTTTCATAGATTTACCACAAAGCGAACATTTTTCGGCTGTTTGATCGCCTAATGATAAACTAAAAAACAAAATTTATCTATCACCTGCAGCCAAGACTCGTTTTCTTTTTTTTGTAAGCCAAACTGATGCAGCTATATCAACATAATCATTATCATGCGCAGATGCAATTACTTCATACCATGGCATTGTAAGTGAATCTTGATAGATGACGTTGTTGTGAACATCGCGTTTGTATGAAGTACTTTCATTGCTACGGCTCAAATATCTAAATATAAAGAACTACATTTGGAAGAAAGAATATTTCTTGACATTTTACAGAAATTTAGCACGAATTTTTTCACAAAAATTATTTCAAAATTTGGTTTTGGCTTAATTCTTAAAACTGGGTAATTTTTTGTTCCCAAAGAAAGTTTCATTAACGTATTTGGTTTCTTAACATAATTTACAAAATGAATGCTGAATAAGCCCCTCGACAAAACATACCGTAAAAAGACCAGTCTCAGTTAGGTTAATACATTGATCGAAATAAATTAGTTTTAGATGGTGATATATACTTTTATATCCCCAGTGGGCACGACAACGCTCTAAAAACGTTTCCTTGGTGTCTTTTTGAAAAGTCTTTTGACAGTTGTTTTTTCGTCTAAATGCACTGACCAAACAATGTTTTTTGCGGACGTCGAAAACACGTCTAAAATATACCTTGATAAATCGTTCAAAAGACGTATATATAGCGTGATTTTTGTTTTTAGAATCGTTGCTTGAAAAAAAGGCTGCGGAACCTTCTAAAAAAAAAAAAAAATAAAAATAAAAACACTTCAAAACCACACAGGAAAGTACAAAAGAAAACTACAGGAGATAAAAAATATAATTTTTATTATATTATAAGCAATACTATAGTGCGTCCGCAGATGCCACATCCACAGCACGGGGTGCTGTTTTCAAATGGTCTGCTATTATGCGGTCAACTTCTTCCTTTGTAATAATATCCGAAACAAGAGCAGCTAAAATAAAGTATAAGTTGTTTTAAAAAGTATTGAAAAGCATTAGAAAAGAAAGTAATTGGGAAGAAACTTTTCCGAGAAGCAAAATTCACTAAATAACTTTTTTCGGTTTTCGCGAGAACAAACTTTCGCGATTTATTCATTCATTCATTCATTCATTTATTTAACGTTGGTAACGCTTACATAGTTGTATATGAATATAATTATATATTAGTAAGCACCAATATAGACCAACAAATTTTTAAAGTTTTTTATATGTAAATTATAAAATAATTAACAATAAAACAAAAACACACAAATAACTAACTAACGACATATTGGACATGTACATGATTTGCAGATCCATGTCTTAATAGTTGATTTAAAATAAGGCAAAGATTTGCAGCTTTTGTAGCGTAGGGGAGACTATTCCAAAGAAAACATGCTTTAAAAATAAGTGAGTTTTTGCCATAACTAGATGTTCTTGCAGGTGGGAGATTCAAAATTAAAGAATTTCTGAGAATGTATGGGGCATCTTTTATGGAAAAACTATCCCACATTAGTTCGGGATTTAGTTTGTTAACAGATTTATATGTTTCTGTCATTAGACTCTGTAAATGTTTTTCATGAACGCTGATTGTATTTTCTAAGAGAAGCAATTCTTTAAAATCAAGTTCAAAGTTATTTTGGATTACCCGTAAAGCTCGTTTTTGAACACGATGGATAAAGTTATAATCAAGTTAAACATCCATATTAGAGGGCAATATAAAAAACTACATAAAACATAACTATTGACGAGGGTTCTTCGATTTAGAAAAATATTGATAGTGTGAGACGAGGAAAAGAGAAAAAATTAATTACATGAAGTTTACACGTTTTAAAAGAATAGGGTTTGAGGCTGTTTTAGCTCCCTATTGTTTTTTATATAAATTTTTTTTATTTGTGTTATCTTATTCAAGGTTTATGACTTTTCCTAAAATCTATTTGCAGTATCGATTCACAATTTTATTTTTTTCAAAATAGTAAATTTTTCTCATGACTTCAATTTATAGTTGTCTTTTAATTTATAATTTAAAGGGCTTTCAGTACTTGCGACTCAAAAAAAAGCCCTGTATGAATAGGATTAAGAAATCTCCATCCAACATGATTGAAAAAATATTAATTTTCATAACATTCACCGAAATACCATCGTTCACAAAGTGGGAAACAAATCCAGGAAGATCTAGCTTCACCACGGAGAAAACTGGGGCAATTTTGATTCACACTAAATCCACATTTTAAATCAAAATAACCCCAAGGATCAGTTAAGCCATTTTATGGTTGTCTGGCCGAGCGGTTAAGACTTTGGTTTTCTCTCACAGAGGTGCAAGTTCGACCCCCCTAGGAGACCAATGATTTTCTTTACCGTGAACTCAAATGGGAAATAAATAAATAGCTTGAAGCTAATTGTTGGCCCCATGTAAAAAAATATGCGTTGGAAATGCGTTGAATTTAAGCCACCACTATAAAGCACGATGATTAGCATAATCAAGACTCTAAGTGATGAATGGTGTGAAAATTTCTGCCTCAGACTTCTAAAAATTTAATCGTTCTTAAAATGTTATTTCTATTTCCAAGTTTGCTCAAAGCATTATTTCCAAATAATTTCCTCACAAATTTATTTTCAAATATTTTCTTTAAAAATATTTTCCTCAAAGCGTTGTTTTTTTTCAACTACTTACCTCAAATTCTTACTTCCAAATGTTTACCTGAAAACCTCATCGGAAAATATCTCCTCAAAACTTTATTTCCCCAATATTTTCCTCTAAACCTTTTTTCCTAAGATTTCCTTAAATGATTGCAAGAATCATACTTCCAAAACACCGTAAGGAACGTATAAACATTAGAAACAAACGAATACAAAACACACAAACATAAACATGTTGGATGGACGTCTTAGCATGTCAGATGGCCGTTTTAATTTAATTCAGGCTTAAATCTTGCTATGAAGCTAAACCCATTAGCTATGAAATATGAGATGAGTGTGAGTGATGTTGATAAGTATATATGTTAAATCATCAATTCTTCTCAAATCATGCACCAAAAAAAAAAGCTTTATAGCTATTTAAGTAATTATGTTGGATGGACAAACAGATAAACTGAAACATTCCTTCAAAATTATATCGTGAAGGTCATAATAACCTTCGATATTATAAATCCAAAAAAACTAAAACGGGTAAATAAAATAAACTTTAGCTTGCTGATCTCTAATGACTTTTTCCACCCAACATGATAAAAAAATAATCATTTTAAAAAAAAGCAAATTGATAAAATTTTTGGTATTTTTAAACCATAAAACTGTAAATTTTCTGAAAGTACTATAGTACCTGATTTTGACTATTACAAAATTTTTTTTAACGAAAAAGCAGCATATGTAACAAAACCCATAGGTTCAGCATTAAAACGAAACGACCGTTTTGTCTCCAAATAAGACCATCGCATCTTTGACTTAACGAATCTTATAACATTTGAATCAATTGATTAAAGTTTTAAAAGCTAGTCTTTGCTTAAAAAACACTAAAAATACTAAAATAAGGTAAGATATATAAGGTATATTTTCCAAACTTAACATTAGGTTATTTCGGAGGGAGTCACTCATATAGCAAGAGTTGACCAAAAGTAGTGACTCCATATTTTATTACTAAATACTTATTTAGTAAAAAACAAGCCTTAAAAAGGACATCGGTTGTATCTAATTTATTCTATTAATTATATAACGTCATGAATAATTCTTTTAAGTTTATTTCTATTTAAATCAAAAATATTTTTAAACTTTAACTTAAAAATATTATTTATTTGACTGATACTTTAATACTGCGTTTTAGAGGGGTGCCAAAGTTGTCAGTTTTTTTTTTTTTTTTTTTTTTTTAATATCTGAGTGACTTTGACTAATGGCTAATATCTCGCCTTCTAAAAACAATTAATATTTCTGAAAAGCAAAGTATTAACCATAATAAAGTTTTCACCGTTTAATTTCTTACCATTTTAAACATAAAACATCTATTCTCCTGTCAAAATTGTTGTAAAAAATTTCCCTTCTTGGATCTTATTAATCAGACTTTGCCCTCCCTTTCTATTACACACCAGAAAAATTTGTTGCATTTTTTGAAAATTCACTGTTTACGTTTAACAAGCAATTCCATAATATTTCGAGTCATGACATACATAACAATTGTTGCATAGGGTTTCATACGAATTCTCTCTTGGCAATTTACAGTTTACATTAAACAAGCAAATTATTTAATCAAGCCACGTAACGTAACGTAACGTAACGTAACTTAAGTACACATAACAATTGTTCCATGATCAGCTAAAATAAAATTTTTTTTTCATTATTGTATTTGCATTTCGTTTGGTGGCAATTTTTTTGTCGAAAAATATATTGAATTAAAAATTTTGTAATGAAACATGACAGGATTTCTTGCAGCAGAATTCTTAATTTAAAGCAAATAATTAGTACCAATTTATAATACTTAGGTTCATATAATCTAACAGCCAATTATTTTATTGATTTTATAAAGTAATTCAAAAAATATGCGTTTAAAATTGTTTGCATAGCTTTTACCAACATTGAAAGGTTCAAACCCCTCACAAACATTTCCTTATCCGTCACCTAAAAGTAAGACATCAAGCGTTCACGTCAAAGTTTATAATTTGTAATCCGTTGCCAAATAGACAGATAGAAAGGTGAGTTATCTAATAAATTGAGCTACTTCTTAAGAATTCACGGTTTACATCAAGGAAAAAAATTGAAGCTCAATATGTTTACATTACATAATATCAAATTAAAACCTAAGAGAACCTAAATTAAGAACTTGACTAATTTTACGCTATGTAGCCCTACCCAAACTTGGCGGGTAGACAGCCAAAAATATTAGAGTAAAAATAACGTACCAATTTAGATTTCTCTTCAACATTGGAAAACAAATGTTCATCCAACCTGCCAAAATCCTCCAGTGTTTCCAACTGTTCATAACACTCGTAACTGAACCCATCAGCATCATTAGTGCTTCCAACAATTTGTCGCAGTAGTTGTCTTATGTCAGTCAGCATAAGGATAACTATCCCTTGAAATTCTGGAAAAAATATTAAAGTATTACAGCATCTGCGAACACGACTCTTCACAACTTAAACTCTGAGTATCATGCTACGCGATAAACAGGAAAAATAACCATATCCAAAACATGGAAATACAATGACCAAAACATTAATATAAAATTACAAAATAAATACAAAAATAATATATAAAAATAATAAATGCAAAAGTACATGAACACAAATACAACTTATCAATAAATTAAGTAACTTACTTCTTCTAATACTCAGCACTAAACATTTTCAACACAACGCCATTTTCTGATAAAAAAGCAATCAGCTTTTATGTTTGTTTTTAGTTTAGAAAAGTTTCTTTTATGACATCGTTCATCTAGTCTTTTACATATACGCGCTTGTAGGTTAAGTCTACTTCTCACTAATCCTTCATTTTCTGTAAATGACTTTCAAAGGGAAAAGCAGATATTTTATCAACAGGGGTATTATAATATTGTACGTCATCACACAAATGCAACAGATCATGGAAATTGAAAACACATAATAAATCACTGTAGTAATCCTTTGAATTAATTACAAAATATCTCAGTAACCGGCGAGCATTGCCAATGTCTGAATTACAAAAGTTATTATTGTTTTTACACAATTATATGCATAAATATCCCTTTAAGTACAACCATCATATTAGAAAAGTGTTTATTTCAGTTGCCTTCCATCTATCTAACTTTGCAAGAGACCTTGGCTGTTGCACAAAATCACTGGGTAGCTTTCATTTTAAGCCTAGTAGCCTATCTGAAGTTTGAATTACCATGTTAGAAGAGAGTTTACCTTGGCTTATTGCTTTTATGCTACCTCTGAGAAAATGAAGCAGTCTTTGCATACAACCCAAGAAAACTAAATCCATATAATCCAATAAAACATACTATTGAAATCTATAGACTGCACTGCTCTGAGAATAGGTCACCTATGTTGATGTGATCTCCCAATATTATCCTTTTCTGCATATTTATCTATCTCAATCATTTTATCAGTTCTCAAAGTGACACTATTCTCTTCAAAGGTATACACAACCCGATTACCAATACTACGACCGAAATACGTACATCTTTCAAATGAATGGTATCCAGTATGGTTTTAACAGAGCACGCCCAGGAGCATCACAAATAAATTCATGAGCTTTAATTATATAAATCACATCGTTAACCGTTACTGTGTTATTGTTCAACTCATTTACAAATTCGGGTAAAAAACATCACACGGTTTTGAAAATCCGCAAAACAACCCCACTAAATCATGGTTACAGGCCATACCTGAGTTGTGCTAGATTTAAACAAAGGCAACCCATCTATATTAAAATATTAAAACTCATTTGAATAATAATAATAATAATAATAATAGTTATTTAATGTAAATGTATTTGTTTAACAATCTGTTGTTTTAAACCAAGATATATATATATATATATATATATATATATATATATTTACCACTACAAACTGTGGTGGATGGAATAGTTTTCT
>JAUZNK010082277.1:0-13104 GCA_035046665.1 Euphysa ruthae | reverse complement strand
GATAATGCAACGTAATATAGGTACTGTATCCAGTTTTGATGCTTTTGAATCACTTTTTAGTTCATTTTTTTAGTTCTCTAATTTCATTTTAAGATCGATAATTGCTTCTGACTTTTTCGGATGTAACTTCATTTATTATTTTATCATGATTTCCAGAGTTGACCAGTCATGGTCAACTCTCCGGCCCTAACAGTATTCCTTTTATAATTCTTAAAAAGTTTACTGAAGAATTTTCTGTAATTTTATCGCATTTATTCAACATATCATTTTTATATGGTGTCTTCCCAAATATCTAAAATTTTCGTCTGTATCCCTCTTTTTAAAAAAGGTTTTAAATGAAATTGTTCAAATTATCGACCAGTTTCTTCACTGTCTAATATACGTAAGTTACTTGAAAAACTCATGTATTCGCGTTTTTTAACAATGTATAATTGCCTTAATGAAATTCAGTTTGGTTTTCAAGCTAAGTACTCAATGAGCCATGCTCTAGTTAGGCTAACTGGATAAATTTGCAAGACTCTTGATAGTGGACATTATGCTTGTGGAATATTTATTGATCTCAAAAAAGCTTTTGACACCGTGAACCATAATCTTTTAGTTGCAAAACTAAATCACTTGGTTCTCTTGGTGTTGCTAGTGATTGGTTTAAATCATTATGGTTCTCTTGGTGTTGCTAGTGATTGGTTTAAATCACTATGGCTTTCTTGAAATCATATCTTTCTAACCATCAGCAGCTTGTCTCTATTAATGGTTTCGAGTCGTACTGTGAGCTGTGGTGTACTGTGAGCTGCAGTGTACTGTGAGCTGCGGTGTACTGTGAGCTGTGGTGTACTGTGAGCTGTGGTGTACTGTGAGGTGCGGTGTACTGTGAGCTGTGGTGTACTGTGAGCTGCGGTGTACTGTGAGCTGTGGTGTACTGTGAGGTGCGGTTCAAGGTTTAGTTTACATAAAAAATCTTGTTTTTTTCATTAAAACATTCAGTTGGACATCACTTTGCTGATGATACCAATATTCTATGTATTAATAAATCAATTAAAACACTTAATAGTTTAATGGACAAAAGCTTAAGTTGGGATTTCCATGTAGAGCTATGCAAAAAACTAATCTAACAGTATGCTCTACAACGTCCGTCGTTATGTTGATAAAGCAACTAAGCGTTTTTTATATTTTTCATCATTTCTCTTCTCATTTAAGTTTTTGCTGCCAAATCCGGGGTCAGCAGGAAAATCTTGTCAATAAATTGCTTGCTATTCAACGTCGTTCTCTCAGAATAACAATATTGCTTCATTTCAGATCTAATATAACAAGTCATTGGGCATTATCGTGCTTTTTTTCAACAAGCTCTATGTAAACGGAGATTATCTCAATACCATTTCATCTTAGCTATTTTCAGTTCTCTTATTTGTTAAAGAAACTGTCTCATAAAAATGTTGTGTGGTTTTATTTAAAAACCTTGCCAAAATTAGTAATACTTATATCAGTTTATCGCATATCAATTTTGCTGCCTTTACTTAACATGGTGTTTAGATTATCAAAACTGTTTGTGATTGTAAATATAACTTTTATATTTGAATCTGGTTTTTGTTCAGTTTTTCAGCTGTCGAGAGACACCTACTAGTATGCAATCAATTAATTGTGTTATTGTTGTTTGCTGAACAGATTTTGTATGTATATGATTGTATCTAGTAAATAAATTATTACTTACTTTACTTACATATTTCTCAAATAAGTTCTCTAGAAAATTAATAAACTTTATGATGGAGTTCAAATTACAAATTTTGATTTTTAGGATCTTTTGCTTGTTTTTTTTTTCCTTCATTCCCCAACAACTCTTAAACCTCTGTGTAGAATCATGTAAGAATTAGAAAGCTAATATTGAGAGCTGGCAAGAAAGAAGAAACAGAACTGAATTTAAAAGACTGAAATTGAGTAACCTCCAAAATAATGAAAAATAATGGATAGTTGTGCATATAAGAGTGTAAAAAGAAAATAGTGATTAGATGCCATTTAAATCTTACCTGCGACATTGACAGATTCCTCAGGGGCTATAAGTCCACAGTTTGGCCTAACACAATACCTCTTTGGTGCGGTTGTTTTCACTTTGAAGCATACTTTCTTTTCAGATGGATTTTTTAGTTTAAGAATTGTTGTAACAACATCTTTGAAGGGTCCTAAAATTAAAAACAATCAATGAATGATAGTCTGATTTAACTGATAAATAAACTTAACCTGGAATAGCTTGTCATATAACTGCGCCATCCTTTCACATTTAAAAGAAAAAGATAATAACATAAGTTTTTTGTTAAATTGAAATCTTTACCAAATTATACATTCATCAATTATATTTGGTTTAAACTGTCTTTTGTCGTCACCATTAAATATGTATAATTATAAAATTAGACTCAAAGCTTTTAATCATTTTCTGTCTTTATATATATATATATTATATATATATATCTATATTTATATCTATATTTCTATATTTCAATGAATACATTTCTATATTTCAGAAAGCAATTCAGACAGATTCAAAACATTGGAAAAAAATGGCCACCAAATAATCACAATTTCCTACAATAGCACAGCTCAAGAAAACATTTACTTGTTTTCAATTCTTTCAAAAATTATCTTTAAGGACTTGCATTTTTTTTTTTTTTGAAGAGGCAAAGGTATAAGCTAAAAATGAAACCTCACTGAACTTCTAAACTTTAATATAACAGAAGTTATGAGAGATTTTGTTAAATATTACCGCTATATAGCTTATGCATTAGAATTTTTCGTACAGCGCATAAAGGGTTAAGTTTATTATCTGAACATACGTGAAAAAATACTCAAATTCTTCAGAAGTTGAAAGTAAACCAATATATTTTCATTGCTATCTAATATTTTTATTTATTTTAAGTTTTTATTTTATTAGTAATAAGATCTAAATAAATCTACTCTTTAGTTAGTTTCCAGTGTTTTGTATCTTTAAATACACATTTCTTTTTCTATAGATCAACTGAGTCTGGGATGGATTTTGATACAAGTAGTTCTGTCTTCCTTTTTTTTCCTCACAGATTTTATCGCCCTTTTAAACCTGGAGATTTTTATTTTTGATTTAGAAAAGCTGTAAAACAAGCCTATATATTGGAATCACATTCCATCGATTTTCTTTTTCTCCAAAAAAAAGACATAAATTGGTACGGATGCATATTTTTCAGATTAATAAAACATTAGCTGAAAGCTTAACCGCGTATAAAATATAGCTTACATTGTAGTCCAAGCTGAAAACAAAACTATGTAATTTTTTAAGTGCTTGTTTTTTTTTCCATCACTTGTATATTTAAGCTTGCTTAAAACTCAAAAAATAATCTTTTTTAATCTATTATGTAAACAAATCATATTTCTGAGAAATGAGCAGTAATTTTAAATATTAGTAAAAAGTGATGGAAATAAAAGCAATAGAACCTCAATAAAATTTAAAATAAACCTCAGGACGAGAGTGAATTATTCAATGAGATTAAGATTCTAAACAAAAAAAATGTACAAACATATTACAATTTTAAGTAGTTTTAAAACCGACTTTAAATTTTTATCACAGCTGTTTCAAGCCTATACCCAGCAGAAGTGTATTATTTTTTTAACAGAAATTTTCTGCAAAATTGGGCTCTAATATACCTAGATATATAATTAATATTTTTTATTCTGTAAAAAGCATGTTAAAGTTGAAGAAACTATCTTTAAAAGTAGGATAAATATTATTTACAAATATTATGAGAGGCATACGTATTTTTTACCTCAAATTTTTTGTCATTTTTCATAATTCCCTAATATTTACGCTAGCTTAAAAATTTATTTTGTTTTGATTCTGCAATTTACAGAGTGTTCCAATATATGTGCGATCGACTCCACATCAATATAGAAATGTGGTGTATTCTGAGAAATATATACATACATGGCGTTCTGGAACTTTCTTAGCAAAAGCGGAAGAAACCTCAAAGTAAGACTTATGGTAAAAAGCATTAAAGTTTTATATTTTTGTAAAACGCGACATATATGCAGTAAGTCACAACAAAGCTTTGGATATTAAATAAAAGATTATATATATTACGAGATTTCCAAAAAGGTCTCATCTGTCTCAATATCAGCTACAGTTCAATAGTTATGAATATTTGAAGTCACAAGTTTCATCAATTTTCCTGTCAACATCTCTTAACCTATTTGACATAAAGGTTGAGACAAAAAAAAATTTCTAAACAACCTGACATTGAAACCGGTGCCAAAATAATTTTCGAGTTTTCAAATTGAAAACAAAGAAGTTTTCTTCATCAGAAAAAAACTTAAAAAACAAAATACCAAATTATGTTTATAGCTATACTAGCCATGTTTTAAAAATCTACCACATGTTAAAAAAAGATCCAGACTCAGGTTTATCACCACCGTTGTCAAAAAATAAAAAGATCACTAAAGCGTCTTTCCATATTAAATTATCCAAAAAAATGAAAAAGTTAATAACTGTCCTCAGATTTTGTACCCTGACCATCTGTGCAAACTTTCTAAGCCATAGCACCACCTATTATAAAATTAAAGTCCTATGAAATTTTACACTTTTCACTGAAATTAAAGGGGCGGGCCTATTTATAACGATCAGGCTGTTCCTTACTATACTCATTAAAATGTTTAAAGAAAAGCAATAGTCATGAAACTTTGTATCTGCATATTTTGAAATCTGTAGATCCCAAAAATCAGACTTTAAAGACCTCAAATTAAATGGCAAATCTGCGTTTTAAAATTTAAAAATAAAAAATTTGCGAATGTATTTGTAAGATGAACGTAAATCACAACCACGTTCTTTTGAATTAAGAAAAAAAATAAAACTGCATTTCAAGCCCCATATTCATCTGCCTTGGTAATAAATTAAACTCCCTGGTTTGCACAAAAACTTTTCCTATTTGAAAATATATTTTTTTTTACCGTAGAATGTTTCAGGAGTGCAGACCTCGCGATTGGCATCGCTATTATAATCTCACAATTATAAATAAACAAAATATTCTTGGTAATACTGTAACGTTCCATAGCAATTTTATTTTGTTTATTCAAAGTATTTAAAAAATAATATGATCTGACGTCCTGAGAACTTTTTTTTTTTGCCGGTACTGTTCCACTTTAAGAGTTATATAGATTTTTTTCAGAATGTCTATATATTTGGGTCCTTATAATTGTCATATCTCAAGAGCCACTCATTCAAAAACCAATGCCGTTTTGATAATCAGAGGTAAAGTGAAGGGCTTTTAAATCAGCTAATATTAGAAATAAATCAAAGTACTTTTAATTTTTTAGTTTCTTCTTTATATCAGAGTATGCACAAGCCAATTTTCCGAAAAAATTCTGTTAAAAAAATGAAACAGCTGTACCAAACAATCATAAAAGATAAATGTTTCAGGATATAGCACAGCATTTTGACAGTAAAATGCAGAAATGAAGTCTGAATTCAACAGAAACCATAGCTTTGTAAAAAGTACACCTCAAATATTTTATTATATCTTTAGTTGATTTATTATTTTTATATTCTGTAAACAGATTATGGAAGATGAAAGTAAATTTTTCCGCCAGCAAAATGTCTGGGGTGTCGTTAGTTTTTGTTTTATTTGTTTTGATACTTTGTTATCATTATCTTCATGGTTGCTAGTCATACTTAAACCTCGTTCTGGCCAATACGGGGGTTAAAA
The DNA here is from genome assembly GCA_035046665.1 of Euphysa ruthae. Classification (NCBI taxonomy): domain Eukaryota; kingdom Metazoa; phylum Cnidaria; class Hydrozoa; order Anthoathecata; family Corymorphidae; genus Euphysa; species Euphysa ruthae. Next base: position 7,393 of record JAUZNK010082277.1, on the reverse strand, counting down.
TATACTAATATTTAAAAAACAAAAATGAATCACGATTTCAGAAACAAAACAGAAAAAAATAAAACATTGGAGGCCTATTGTCTTTCTTCTGCATTTTCTTTCAGTATTTAAAAAATAAAGCAATATATTATAAGAATAGCAATGCCCTGCTCAAGACACACTAATTGCGATATTTTCTGTCTTAATTTGTTATGACAGGTGCTGGTTCTCGATTATCAAACGCAAAAATTCTGTGAAATCGAAGAACCTTTAAAGTAAGCAAGACTTCAACACAACTATTTCTCTGCATAAGATTAAAAGAATTTACCGAGAATATTATGTTTATATATTTTATTGATATTTTCCAGTTGTTCTATGTCTTTTTTCTTTAATTTATTGATTTTGTCTAATATTCATATTATTTTATATTCTTAGTTTTTCTGTGACGTTATCCTGTTGCTGTTTTGAAAGCCTTTCAAATGTGAAGGTTTTATGCGGACAAGAAGTGAGTGTAGGTGGATTTTTCGACACAAATATTGAAACCAGATTTTAATTAGAAGGGCAAAGGCCACAATAACACTACCTGCTACCTTAAAAATAAATGAGATTAACACAATATTTTAATTCGTATACAGAAAATACAGGAACATTAAAAAACATTATTTAAATTTTATTTTTTTTCATTATAAGTCGTAGTTTCAAATTTCACTTTCTGATTAGTATAACTTGAGTTCCATTTCATTTGATTGACGTATTGATTTTCACTTTAAAACAGTTATTTTTAAAAACAGTATAACATAAAGCTAGATATATTTTTGGTGCAGTCGTCAGGGGCTGATTTAGAAAATTATTTTGGGTGACGTTAGCAGCAAAAAATAGTTTCTCAATTATGTTTGGGGATTAAGTCCAGCGGGATTCAAATTTTCACTATTTGGCCCTTCTTTGAACCTAAGAACTGCTTAAATTGACTTACATTCCTTTGATAGCTCTGCCATTTTACAATTTACTCTCGGCCACCTAAGTCTTTTACACAAGTTTATTAAAACCAATCAAAACAAATCGCTCTCCAATGTAGCTATTATTTTAATGTTGAAATCAATTATCCAATCCAATTGTTTAATTTTAATTTTAATTGTTTAAGTTTTAAGTTTGTTGTTAAACAAACAAAGGAATATTGGTGAACGATAGTTATTTCTTTCATTGAAATCATCACAAGCTTAATTTTAATTTTATTCACAAATTTGCAAAAAAAGAAAAAAAATATCAAAATTTAAGCAAAATATTGTCGACCACGTGCATGCAGCAATTATGAATTTGCAAACAATGCTGTCAACGTCGATTGAATCGATTGAAGTGTGCATGCTAATATTCTGTACATTAACATCAAACAGAAACATTCGAAAAAGAAGATACACTTTTGTTAAGAAATATTATTCGAGTTGTTATATGAAGCAAGGCTCTTTATAAAGTTTTGATTTTAAGTGTTATTGATTTAGTGATACACTTTTTTTTGTTTTGGGGTGATTTTTTAAACAAATAATCATTATAAAGTAAGTTCTTTTTATTTCGTTCATTAATAATATAGCCTTCTTTGAGAGACAATTTTCTATTGTTTTCCTTTGTTTAAACTCTATCCTGAACATATTCTATCGCAAGCAAAATAAGCATAAACATTCTTAGGCAATCTAAAATACTTCACAACTTTGGTCACGGCTAATGTGATATTTATAATGTATATTTTCTTCACAGGATGTCACCTCGAGGTAGGCCAAGTAAATCAGTTAAAAGCCACAATAAAACTTCAAAGACTAATGTCACAGCTGGAATAGATCGTGATTGCGTTGGTCCACTGTAAAAAAAAGTTGCTAAACAAAATAATGCCATTAGTTTGTATTTTAAGCCTGAAAACACGCAAACTCCTTCATCGTCATCAAACCTTCTTGGCGCAGAACCTGTAGAGTTGCAACCGGTAGATTCAATACCTGCAAATACAATCCAATCTCAATCTGATTGCGATGACCATATATTACAAGAGGATGTCTCTCTCTCAGAAAAGTTTCGACCGTCACTCAAACTATAAAAAAACTTTACCGAGAAATGGGAAAAACTTGACTCTTGGGCATATTATAGCGTTTTTAAAGAAGGATGGATTTGCAAAGTTTGCGAAAACTACTCGTCAACGGGACATGATTTTTGGAAGTCAAAGGGACGAAAACATGATGCTCACCCAGGGGCCTTTTTTTCTGAGCACATAACTTGTTCTAAACACAAAGATGCATTGAAGCAAAAACATGACGTTAAAACTATTTTATCTAAACGGAGTGTTTATCATCAACTTGAAGAAGGTGTTGCTGACAAAACAGCATCTGAGAAAAAAAAAAATCATGGAATAATAAAGAAATTTCTCAAATCAGTGTACTTTTTGTCCAGAAAAAAATGGGCCATAAAGCAAAATTATGAGGAATTGTAAAGTTCATTACTGAAATTGGTGATGATATGCTGCAATACACTAACAATTCAACAAAAAATTACACTTATTGCAGCACAACCAGTGTTGAACCAGTGTTTCACATGGAGGATGACTTACTTTCAAAACTGAAACTTGCTGGCGATTTTAGGATTCTCACTGATGAATCTACCGACGAGGCTAATAGATCCCAAGTGTCAGTTTTTACCAGGTTTGTAGATCCATTCAAAAATCAATTGGTTGAACAGTTTTTGGGTAGAGTAAAACTTGCTGCATCTAAAAAGTCAATAGATCTTCACGAAACTATCATGACTCTACTCGAGGAAGAAGGCCTTGACAAGTCGATGATACGGTTTTCCGGTTTGAATGGGACTAACGCCATGAGTGGAGAAAACAAAGGACTTAAACGCTTAATACGTCATATATCGCCCCACTCGGTTTGTATCAACTGCAGAAATCATCGCTTAGCTCTCTGTCTTGTTCATTTGATACCTAAGTATCCTAAACTAGCTGACCTTAATGGACTTCTCATTTCACTATGGGAAACATTTAAGTTTAGTAGCGTCAAACAGGCTATATTTGAGGAAGCAAAAATGTTAAACAAGCAAGCCCCAATAAAAATTATCAAAGCTGTAACCACCCGGTGGCTAAGACATGGTCAATCAACATCTCGAATTATATCTCCCTACGAGTCTATAATTGACGCATAAGACACAATATACTCCGAGAGAAAAGAGGCTGAGGCAGAATGTGTTCAGGATCTTCTTTCAAATCACAATATTACTTTAACTTTACTTTTGTTAGCCTGAGTTTTGTCACCAATTAACATATTCTCAAAATTGCTTCAGAAAAGCAACTTAGTTTATTGTTCAGTTTCATCTGAACTTGAAAGAGTTTTAAATCGTTTGACTAAAATTACATCGGAGCTGAAAGAACATAAAGCTTCAAATAATGATCTTATATATTTTAAAAACGCAAAAAAGTTTCTAAAAATAAATATACAACGAAATGATTTAAATATAAACACTCGTAGCGCAATACCAATCTACAGAGACGATGATGTAGACTTTGTTATTAACCAGTTTTTGAGAATAAACGACTATCCCGTCATCGACGATTTTATCTCTGAATTAGAAGAAGCTATCGAAAAAAACAACCCCCGTCTGCAATCAATTCGTTCAACCAAAAATATCAGATTGAGATTATAAGAAATTACTATGGCACAGAGCTAACCGATATCCTCAACAATGACAGTACATACTCTGCTCCACTAATTTGCAAATAGAGCAAACTCCTAGAGAGCGACGCATTTTTTGCTGATTATAAAGATGCTTATTTAAAACTGTGCGAGGAAGAAAATAACATTGCGAAAGAAAAATTAAAATCAGGCAAATTGAAATATGTTCAAACTTACATCACTCACAACACACCGACTATGCCTCGTGTGTATACCGAAATATGTAGTAGTGGCTGTTTGATACGATATCTGGGAAGTATTGAGATTTACCTTAGGTGTGGAGAGAGGTTATGAATTTGATAGTTTCTCCACTCAGATCATCATTGAATGACCTGAACACAGATCGTTTCATACAAATATGTTTAAACGGATCTAACTACTTTGATGAAAACGAATGGGAAAAAATGTTTGATACCTTTAAATCAAGTGGTACTCGAAGAATTTGTTTATAAAATTTTTGTACCACTTGTATTTAGTATTATTTATTTTTTAGAAAGAAACAAAGTAAAAACTACATGTTTAATAATAAAATCCCTCAATATTAAGTACAAAGTAAATAAAATAGTTTTAAGTTCGCAATATTCTCAATCACTTAATCATAGTATGTTTCATACTTCTTGTAGTAGACAGTTCTAGATAAAACTTTAAAAATTATGTAGGTTAAAATATTTACAAATACATAATAATTCGGGCGCACAACGTAATAGATTAAATTTTAGGTTATTTAGATTTTTTTTTTTGGTTCAGTTACAATGCGATATGTCAAATTTTAACCCCTGAAAACCATTTAAATGTCTATATTTAGGCTTGTTGTGCAATTAGGAAATTTCTTTTTTGTCTTGAAATTGTTTTTAGCATCTACTTATGAAATTTAAGACTCTTTGGAATTTTTTTGTTGAGCTATGACCAAATATATCAAACTTTACCCTTGAAAAGCCCCTATTTTCTCACGTTAAAAAATTTCTCATAAATAAAGTTCTTTGTGAGAAAATCTACTTGCAAAATTTTAGGTTATTAACATTTTTTGGTTGAGTTACAACGCGATATTTTACCCCCTGCACACTTACTTTTGTCCCCACTTTCATTTCAACAAAGTTAAAAGATTTTGACAGGAAAATTGATGAAATTTGCAATTTTGAACAGTCATAACTATTGAACCCACATTTTCAAACCTGTACACAGCGGAAGTAAACTTTGATTTCAACTGAATATTTTTGGAAAAGTGGGTTTTACATATTCTAATATACCCAGGTCTATGTTTACTTTTTACTCTGTAAAAACAATCAACGTGTATCGCTGATATTTACCTTGACGTAATTATTTTTGTTTTGATTTCACAATTTGTTCCAAACCATGTGCGTCACATTAAACATCAATCCGTGTGTCTGAATAAATTCAAAATATATTCTTTATTCGTTAATTTGGTTTTCGTTCACTAAAATAAGACAACCACCTCTCATTAGAAAGCCCTACTTTTCAAGACTGTGTAAATTTGCAAAAAAAAAAAGGGTCAAGGAACAGTTATGCACTATTAGAATAACTAACCCCATTTTAAATTTTTTGGTGTTATTTAAGCATGGTTAAAGTCATGTGCCTATCTTCTGTTGAATGAGCCAATCATGGACACTATAAGAGATAAAATCACTATCTTTATAATCCGAATGCACATTCTGTTGAAGCCAATAAATTTAAATACTTCACTTCCAAGCGAAATAGCTGTGAACTATAGCAGCTGTTGAAAAAAATGAGACAATTTTTGGAAATCACATGATTTAGTCTTTCACTTCAAATCCAATGCTTTGTTGTGAGATTTTATTTTTAAAAAGGCTTGGCATCCCTAGTTATATTACTTTTAACGATAATTTTTTCAACTTTAGCAGACTTTTTACACAACAAAAAAAATAATGAATATAGATCTAGATATATAAGAATATTTACAAACTACTTATCAAAAAATTTCAGTTGAAAACATACTTCACTTCAACTGTGTACAGGTTTGAAAAGGATGTGACTATAAACTGTACCAATATGTCAAACTAGTGATGTCAATCGCAAGGTCCAGACTCCGCCAAAATCTTCCATGGTAAAAAAATACTTTCTTAAAGGGACAGTTTTTGCGCGAATAAGGTTTAATTAAATACTTTATAATTAAAGCAGAGGAGTATGGGGCTTGGAATCTTGTTTCATTTTTTTTCTAATTTCAAAAGACCGTGGATGTCAAAGATGGTCTATTACATAGTATACTACTTTACTGGTTGTGTGTATGAGCTATTCTTTTACATTTAAATTATTTTAATTTGTACATATCCGTAAAGGGTACAGAAATAACTAACTGGTTAGGTAACATTATGCCACTTATTTTACTGCAATTGGTGTTCTCAAAGAAATCCGAATAGACATTTAGCGATTGACTTTTTAGAACGGGGGTGATAAACCAGAGTCTGGACAAGTAATTATAGTTCCTTATACTTTTATCAAGAGTTTAATACAGTGTTGGATGCATAATGAGCAGCTGGACTAAGATCAACCAAAAATGTAAAATTTAACCTGAAATTTAGGGGCCTGGGGCCAAATGTCCTTATCTGGGTATTTTGGGTCCATAATATCTTTTTGTTGATAATTCAATTTATACAAAACATTCAGAAAACTTTATTACCTCATTGGATGTGTACTTGGGAGCTATACCAAAATAAATCAAATATTTTAAAAGTACCTCAATTTTAGGGGTTTTGGTCCAAATATCCTAATTTGGGAATTTTGGGTCCATAATACTTTTTTGTTGATAATTAAATTTATACAAAACATTCAGAAAACTTGAGTAACTCACTGGATGCGTAATTGAGAGCTGTACCAGTATGAATTAAATATTTTGGGCATTTTGGGTCCATAATATTTTTTAAATATTTTTTTTAGTCTTCATGTTTTTCATTCAAAATAGACCAGTTTGGCATAATATTTAAAATTTTGAGGGCCCGAGGGAAATTATCATTTATACCCTTTTAAGTAATTTTTTTCAAAATTGGTAACAAGTTTGACGATGTTACATGTGTCAAAACTATAAAGAACATCAACAACCATTTTAATATAAGAGCAAATTAGTGATAAAAGGCAAAATATTTTAAAAATAATAAGCTCAAGATAAATCTATATCTATAAGTTGACTTAAACAAGCAAAACATACTTTATTTCAATTTTTGAAGGCCACGCTGCCAGAATTTCGGATCGAAGTATTTATATTTATATACCCAGACCTTATTTCAGGGCTAAGAAAAAAACCAGACCTGCATATCTTCATTATTTCTCAAACGTTTTGCATTTTACTTAGCACAAAAAAAAAATTGCGTCCGACTTCCACGATTCCTAAAAAGCTTTGTTTTTTCCTTTTATCTTTCATTTGCCAAAAAATTAGGGCCATAGCATAAATATTTGTCACGCGATAGCTCTTTGAAATTTTGTAGTTTCACTTTTTCGATTTTTTTGTTTTTTAGGAAAAATATGTGATGAAAAAAAGTGTTTCTTCTGTAATTGTAGATGAACTGTTCTCTCTTATTGCAATTTATCTTGAACTTCAATATGAGGAAGAGTCTCACATTGCTGTTGATAACAATAGAAATACAAATAGCTATACTTTTTTAGTAAATCTTGTAGATAACTTAAGAGTTAGTAGGAAAATAGGTGAAAGTGAGATAGCATATGGTTTGATGCTTGAA
>JAUZNK010082266.1:0-13105 GCA_035046665.1 Euphysa ruthae | reverse complement strand
TTTGTCTTGTTATCGATTATCTAATTCAAACTAAACGTTTTGAAGGACCTTTATATTAATACCCCTCATTCTCCGCGTATCACTTCTACTTATCTAAAATAACTGTACTTAATTTTTCTTTTGTAACATGTCTTTTAAGTAATTTTTAATTTAGGTAAAACAACTCCTTTGGCGAGATCATCTCGGTGCCTAGCGAAAGATTTGCTTCGCAAATCATGTAATTTTTTAGTTTATTTTATGTTTTTGTTATCTGAATGTTGTATAGATAAAAAAAGGAAAAAAAAAAAAAAAATTGAAATTGTATAAGACAAGGTAAGATAAAATTTTGAATTAAAATTTGATTTTTTTATAAAATGATACGTTGTGAAAATGTCAAAGAAAATTAATTACCGATTTGTTGTTCATATTTCGTCTAATACAGACGAAATAAATCCTGGCCCGATGCTGACCTTCTTATAATGTTCTAATGTAATAAAGTAAAAGATGTATAAATGAGCATTTACAAAAACAAATGTATATCCACTTATATCCTAGTGACGTGCTTTTTTTTTTTAGTTGTTAATAGTTTAATTCTCTGTCCATCTGTACCATAATTATCAGATTTTAGTGTTCCTATACTTTTATTATATACTAAAAACAAGATATCAATAATTGCAAACAAGCACTTTTGATCAATAAGTGTTCATCCAGCAAATAAGATTAATTTTAATGCTCTTGCTAGGATTCTGTTATGTTGTTTAATGTTAAATACTTCAACCACAACAAGATTCCGCTTAAAGAGAAACTATGTAATGGACAAAACAACACAAAAATAATCATATGATCAGAAATAAATAGCACTACGTTCTTAAATGCGCTCGTGTAATAGTAAAATAAAATAAACCGATTATATTTTCAACAGAACTAAAAAGTTTATCAAAGTTGACTGATTTAGTGTGAAACTTTGACAAAAAGTAAAAATTGCTTTAGAAAGTGATATTTTTATTTAGCCCATAATGTTTATAAAGATAAAAGTTTGAGGGTTCTCATGAAAAATTCTTTCAAAAGATTAACTAAGACACTATGGCTAAATTAATTTAGACTTATGATAATATAAAAGTAAAAATTTGCTTTGAAAAACGCTGCCGATAAACACTTTTATAATTATTTTAATTATTTTAATTAATGTCCTTATATTTGAATAGTGCGGTCCAACGAAGAAAAAGTTTCGAATGCAAAAAAAAAAGTGAGATTTAAATTTAAATAGAAGAAATACATAAAAACTGAGTTGAATTTACATTTTAAATCGGCCAAATATCATCACTTTAACTTTATATAAACCAATCCGTTTATATTTTCAAGTAAAGACCATAGTCTGTGATATACTACAAACGACTTGCAATAAGTAGCTAGATAAACTTTTCATTAGCTATGAGTCGTTCGTAAAGCTTAAATATGACCCCTAATAAATTCCGGCTTTGGTGGCAACTAAAAAACGTTTTACAATTTAAAAGCAATAGTTATAAGGTCGAATTAAAATATACCAACAATTCGTCTTTTTTTGCGACATAAGTTTTTCCTGAAATTTTAAAGAAGATTGATTAACTTTGTCTCAATTGCTATATTATTACAAGTTTTTTTTTTGTAAAAGCGTAAATTTTGATGATAGAGCATAACAGAGTGGCGCAGTGGTAGGATGTTTGGATACGGATTGAAAGTTCACGAGTTCGACTCCCACCTCTGGCAGAAATTTACTTTCCATGTTATCTCTGAGTTTCAGAGGAAAACTCATTGCTTAATGCAACACTAACTCAATTTGGTCGGGTTATTTGGTTGAGCAAATTTTGTAGGCGCATATGGGTTTTCTAAGTACTCCAAGACCCGCCACGTGGGACCTTCTGGAAATATTGTCTCGGAAATTATCGTTAAATATAACATTATCAATTTCTCTCTCATCTGTTACTAACAGTTTATTATTACAGCGTTAAGTACTTACTATCTACTTTCACAACAGTGTTCATCATCACAACGTACTTTTCGGATAGACTGGCGAAGAAATTTTTGTTGTTTTTGGTGGTTATTGTTAATTTTAAAAAAAGGAACTTTTTCTTCACATCAAATGGTGCTTTTCACAAAAAATTAATTGGGTAACGATGGATGCAGATTTAGACTCTACTTTAGCAAGCATCTTACTCCGTTTGGGAAAAAGTGTGACAAAGGGTCCTGTTTGAGTTTAGACCTGTTTGCAGACGCTACAATGTATAACATTTTTTTTTTTAATTCTCAAGACCATGTAAATCTTCTCATATTTGCATGAGTTATATAGTTCAACTGTTTCTCTACTCCCCCTTTTTTTAATTTTTTTCTAAAGTTCACGCTGAGGTTAGTAAATGAAATACTATTTTCGCTAAAATGATTTTCTTCTGAAATAGTTTTCTTAACAATGTTTATAGGTGAATATTATCAGAATAACAGTCTCCATCACTGATAACAAGGCGTCTAGTTGATGCACACACGAGTCTGTAGAGATTTAAACAAATGTTTCATTATTTCTATTTATTTTTAACGATTTTTCAGGAGAGAAATTCCTTATTTTTTAGCAAATTTTTTACAAATTCTAAATTTTTAAATTACTCACCATTAAACTTCTGTACCAAAAAATTTTAGGGCTCTCTAAAAAACCCCACAAAAATTCATGAAATTTTTGATTGATTATTTAAACATATCTTTCAAATAATTGCATTTATTCCCAAAATTTTGGCTTCACGCTTAAATTGCATGGGTCAAATGTCCATTATCCTTTAATGTTGTTTATATCTTTTTCAATGATATGAAATATAAATTCACTACGTCCCGTCAAGAAAATATTATTTACGGAAACGGGAAGAAATTTTTTGATATTCTCTTGACGAAAACCTCCGATGATGCTTACGTTTTCGGGAAATTCACTTTAAATAAATCGGAAAACCTAGAGGAATAAACTTGTAAAACAAAACTTTTTGTTATATCTGATTTTTCTATTGACTTGTCTGCTCACATCATCTTCTCACATGAAACAAACTCTAGAAAAAGTTTTTCGACACTTATGTTACCATAGCCATAACTTCCCAGGCATATAGCAAGAATCATTTTTATTAAAATTTTTTTCGTAAACATCAAACGGTTAAAAATGCAAAATAAACAACAACGCAGCTAAAATATAAATATATAAATAAATTTTAATAAGTATTTACATATTACAAAACAACACACAACTTAGATCTAAAAGTGGAACCAACTAAATCAAGTAAAATTTAACATTACTGTTTACTATTGTGTTTAGGGTGCTTTAGAAAAATCAATATTTATTTTACTTAATATAGTAAACACTTATAAGATTAAGCAATGTCGGTACACCGTTACAGACTTCTATATTATGTCGTTTATATTATGTATTCGATAATTTCAGAGGTATCCACCTCTGCTGCTACAGGTGTATAGAAATCTATTTGAGATATAACTGTAATTATATCACTATTGGGAGGGTGAGTGAGTAATTTTTATCAAATATAAACACCGTATATTCTACGTATGATAATGGTCTTATCTCTTGCTAAATAAACTATCAAATCAAAAAATACAAATCAAATCCATTGTCTCATGGGAGGAATGGTACCGCCGACCTCTGGGTTGAAAACCAGTGCTATTAACTTTTGAGGTACAATCACCGATAAAACAACTGATTTACATTATGCATTTGACAATTTCAGAGGTATCATCCACCCTTGCTGCTACAGGTGTATAGAAATCCATCTATGATATCACCGTAATTATGGAGCGGGTGAGCTAGTAATATTTATCAAACATAACCACCCTATATTCTATGTATGATAATGATGTGTATTTAAACGCATATTTTAAGTGCAAATGTTACATTTTTTCTTCATACGACATTAAAAATAGCTCCAATTGCATTAAAAAAAAGTTTAATATTACTGAGACCTTAAGATAGCGAATTTTTCTTTTAGTAAGCCTGTCTGGCTTTGTAACAAATTTAAAAGATTCCAACGAAACAAATTAAATTTTGTTAAAGAATCATAAGGTGTAAAATAAATATGGAAACATGTTTGAAATCTTAAATACAAAAAACTTAGCTAAAATCTAAATATAGACAAAAACACACTAGATCAGTAGCTATTGCTATTGCAAACCCGTAAGCATGGCGATATTCGATAAAGTGTTGAATTCCATTATTGAACTTACTAATTTATCAGTGAGATAAATGGTTGCTTTCATTCATTATGTATTTCGTTTCAAAAAATTTCCGCGTTGTTAAATTATTAATGCGAGCATGCAAAATCATATGATATCGCTAGCTACAAACCGTAAATAAATAATGCATAACTTCGAAACGAATCACATGGTTTTATAAAATATAATACTTGATCGAATCAATTAAAACAGTTGCCAGCCACTTCATATTATAACGGTAATAAATATTTATAAGTAAATGAGTGATCATCGTTACCTCTTTGTAGGTAAAGCAGGGATCATCATTACCCACTAGGAACGGTGGGATTATGACAATTACCCCTGTGCATACAAAATAATAACATTTAATACTAATATTTTTTAATATTATAAAATATTATAATATTATTTAATATTATTATTATTATTATTATGTATATTTTTATTTTATTTTTGAATTTTTTTATCTCGTAATAAAACGATGTCTTTTGGCTAAGATTTTAGATTAGTTTATGCAAAGTAGCTAATTGAATTTTCACAATTTTTGAGAAAATCACAAAAAAATTAAACCTATTAAAGAATGTATTCATACACTGGCATTTGGTTGCACAATCCTATCGAAACTTATTGTTTAATTCCGATGGGACAAAACATCAAAACAGCATATGATGCATCTTAGGCCTAATTGCTTAAAAAACCATTTATTAATTAAAAAATGTATGCTAAAATCATTATTTTCACATCAATCAATAATTTAGTCTTTATTTTTTGTTGCCTAAAATTTCTTCAAATCAACTTTATAAAACATGAATTGCTTAATATATAGACACAATTTACTGTTCGTTTACCTTCATTAGCAGTCCTCGAAAAAGGGAAATTTTCATAAATTTTTCTTAAAAAATGGGTAACAAAAAGCTATTTTTTGGAAATTTTATTCTTGAAAATATCGATTGCAAGTCAGTGCGAAAAAAAAATCTGTTGAAATTATTAGTTTTTTTGAATGAGAGTCGCCATTAAAAAATTGTTCAACAACTTTTTTTGATCGATATCACCTGGATTAATGAGAATGTACTGTAATCAGCGTTATCATAAAATGAAAAAATGTTAGGTCGTGAGATGAGTTGGTAAAGAATTGATCCAATGCAAGGCTGTTAATTAACTATATTGCTCGTGAGTTTTAAATACCTGCTGACTGCAGTTTTTCATTAACATTAAATCTTTATAGAGGGAACGTTGATACATTATCTACCTTGGGTTCAAGATTCTAATTACTATCCAACTGTCAATGACATTCTTTTCACCTCAAAAGATCATTTACCTGGATTACTAAAGGTTTTTATGAGTGAGTTAATAACATCGCCCTTGAAGCAGATATATATTTCAGAAGCCATCTTTTCTGGCACAAGGACAAGAACAGTGATGCCATTACAGCTAGGTCTAGCCATTACAGCTGATAACCAACTTGTATCAAAATAGCTAAATATTCTACTGCTGAATAAACTTGGTTTTGCTATCATTTACCATGAGGTAAATCATTTAGTTTACACATCAACATGATAAATAAAAATATTGTAAATATCATCTTCACACTGTGTAGGGTTGATGGTGAGTTTATTCTAATATATAAAAGAATAATGGCCTTAACTAGGCAAAGCGATTATAGCCCATGTTTGATGAAATGCAATTTATAACTAAACTGCATACTAATCGTAATTGGACCACTTTAATACGTGAAACATGTGTTGCTACCCACAAATCCACAAAAGAAAGTTCCCGGGTGACGAAACTCACTTTTATAATTATAGTTTCATCAACAGATAATTCCATTGAAGCAGAACTTTTTAAAGCATGATCCAGTCAATTGAATTATTTTCCCGCATGGTATAACCTTCCCTCAATTTTTAGGTGACGATGTTGCCACGCTCGATGGTAGAAATACTCATCATGGTCTTGGCTTCATAGCAATAACAAACGGTACATTTGCACAAATCAATGTGCAAATAAATCCTCTACCACGCGACAGTAAATTCGTCAACAATCGTAATGAATGAAGAGATCCCGATAAAGCAATATCAAAACCAACATTAAAACCAATAGCACTAACAAGTGCAGTAACTATCCCGTCCGTTGACCTAATGTGGAATTGCTCGTATTTCTTTAAAAGCACAACACCAAGCCTAGTGACATGAGCCTTGTGTCTAGTAAGGATCCTCTGAGAAATTTTGTTTTCACAATGCTACCAGTCATTAGTTTACATGGTACCGACATTAGTGCCCTATATTCTCTCCTCTACTTCATTACAGATCGATGCAAAATATTGCATGCACTATCTCCTCCTGCTGTTACGCTTAATCAACCATTATATGATAAGGCATACGAGAATGTTTCTTCGTTAAAGAACAAAAGAACCAAAAAAAAATATAGTTGTTCGCCTTGGAGGATATCATCAATTGATCAACTGAGTTTTATCAGATCTATTGGACTCCTAATGGATGGAAGTGGTTTGAAAGACGCTCTTGAAACTGTTTATGCTCCACTAACTGTTGGTCACATGTTTACTGGAAAAACTTATGCGCGTGCACTAAAAGGTCACCTATTAAATCTTCAACATTGATTTCACTTTTACTTGAAATTTCTGGGGTGATCTTAATACTGAAAATCGGAGACATTTAGAACGTTTGTGTGAAGCGAAATATCTGTCAACAAAGGGAGAAGGTGAGCTAGCAGTAAAACTTGTTAAATTATTTGAGCATAATAAAAAACGCTTATGTCATCTTCGCGAACCTCCGCACTTATTGACTATATCACAATTCTACAAACCTTTATAAAAGCAGAAAGAACAAACGATAGGCCTTTTTAAATTCAAGACTGTTGGATGAAAATTACATCTGATACATGCGATCAAACTGAAAAAATAGGAGCATCAATACAGTGTAAACTTGAAAGCGTAATCTTGGAAGACTACTCATTCAAAAGAAATAATGAAATAACAATCTCATTACTCCTCTGTTGCTATTGATGAGGAAATAGTAAAAATTGACACATTGACGTTGTTTGTTTGACTGTTAGTTGCAGTTGATCGACAGCATGAGAATGAAATAGAATATTCTTTTTATTATGAGCTGTCACGTTACCTGATGTCATTGTTCAAAACTGGCACCATGAGAAATACCTCAAAACCCCAGTTGAAAGCTTTACTCCTAAAAGGAGTTATCATCCGAGTCTCTGCCAGACACTTCCACTAGTAGTCCATGGAGGTTCTTTTCTTTGATGCTGCAACTGGAAGAAGAATAAAATGTTTAGCGATATTTTCAAGAAGTACGCCAATGCAGCAAATACCTTCAAGATCAATGTTACTGTTTTTGATGGATACGCAGTTTAAACGAAAGATTCTACTCTTGAAAAGCGAACAACTAAAATGCTACAAAGTGTTGAAATCAGTAACGATAATCCATGTCCATCTGATTTCTAGCTAACTACACTAATAAACATAAATTTGTATCTACTCGGGCTGAAAAATGAATTTCTCTGGTGTCAATGTAATAATGTGTCCCAGTGATGCTGACAGCACCATTGTGAAAACCGCTTTGGAAATCGGAAGACCTGTATTAGTTCTAACTGACTACAATGATAACTTATGTTTGATGATGCACCATGTTCATTTTTCTGATAAATCCCACGAAATTTATAAAAAAAAAACACGAGCAGAAAGAAAACCAGTCACTAACAAGTGTGCTAACGTATACACAATGTCCTTGTTGATATTGCAAAAGTTCGAGTGAACTTTGTTTTGTTTGCACTTTTGTTTTCATTTACTGGATGCGATACTACTTTGGCGATCCACCACTTTGCAAAAAAGAAAATATTTTTAAAGTTAGAGTCTTCTAACTACTTCGCACAATCGTACAACGGTTTATCATCGACGATGTCTCACTTGACGGTATTGGGAATACTTATGTTCGTTTTTTTGAGTAACTTCATTCGCCAGGAAGTAGCCTACAGCAAATTCGAAAACAAAAGTATCACATAATGGATGCTTCTGATTGTGCAAACAACGATCTACTTCATCCTTCTCCAAAAGCTGATTATTACCATGTTCTTCGGGTATAGCATCAAATAAAATTTAGGAGAAAATTAAGTGATTCAGACAGTGATCCATTAGATTCGTGGTGGGAGATAAAGAATGGAAAATTCTCTTCAATAATGACCGATATTGAAGGAGACCGTCGGATTTCGTTGTGATCCTTTACAGATCGTGTGGGTTAAGTTATTCATGACGTAAGGTTTACGTTATCCTGTAAATAGTGCCACGGGTTAAAATGTGTACGAACCTCCCAATATTTGAAGAAGAAAACCAGAGTTGTAATAATGAGTAAGACAGGGATTTTCTCGACAATTCAACTAAAAAATTGATATATACTAATTTGGTAATGAACTTTTGATAAAGTTATTAACTTTGCATAGTATGATTTTTCTCTTTCTTAATTATTAGTTAATAACGGACACTTGTGAGGCACACAAAAAAATAAATAAAGTAAAAACATATTTTGATTATTAAACTCTTGCTACAATGAAACGCATCGTTGCTGACGTGAAAATGACGTTGAAATTTTATGTTAGCATTAATTTTCTTTTCTAGTAAATCAAATATTTCTGTTAACAAATTGTTAAATTTTTTTATGTATCTACCGTTATCTTTCTAGCAGTTTGTCAATATGATGTCACGAGCAAATTTCCTATAAGATTCCTTATTCAAATGTATAAATATATTTATACATTAAATTTTTCGTCTTGGACAAAAAAGCTGAATATCGTTTTTGCCTATAACATTTTTTGCCCAAAAGATACAGTTTGAAACAGTTCATTTTCAGAAAGCTGAAAAAATTCTCTATTAGAAACTGTACAATTAATTCTCTATAAATTTTTTCAACCAAATATGTAATTTCTACAGGACTATTTGTGTTATGGTAATTTAAAATAATATCGATAAACAATCACTTTTTTAGATGGGTTTTCAAATACTGATTCTATAAACCTTGTTTATTTACCACAGTCTGGAAATATATCTTTTTTTTTTTTTTTAAATTATAAAATGTCCCTTAAAAGGACATTTTATAACACAAGGAGACATTTCTTACCTCTTTAGATATAGTTCATAGACCTAATAAATATAGATAATAATTCTAAATTTTCTTTTTTTTTTTTTTTTTTTTTTCTAACTATGCTTTGGCTTAATCTGTTTTTGTGTGTGATGTATAATGGGACCACAATGGAAATATTGTTGTGACAAACAATTTTTGTGCCTATCCTTGCCACCATTTGTTTTTATCGTAGTGTTCATTTTTTTTTTTTTTTTTCTGTTGTAATGTAATTTTCTAAAAGACGGCACGCAAAAAAAACAAAGAAAAAATAAGAACACGGTTTTCTCAAGAGTTTCCGTAAGAAATATTTTTGAATCCGATATTGTGAGATACTGATCTCAAATGAAGAATAGCTTGACGATTAGGGTAGTCATCAGCTACAGCAATAATTCTTCTATTATAGACGATTTAGAGTCGTTATTGAGCAGGTTGCTGGTTTCATTTGATAGAAACGCTATTTTGGTTATCTTTGTTATTTAAAATACTAGTAAATTTCTAAAACACAGGATAGCTTCATAAAACATAAGGTTAAAAACTACGTCTTCCATCAAGTCTATAGTTTGTTACCAAAACTTCATTTTCGTTTAGATGAAAATGTTCTAAAGCTGAATAAAAAAGGTGGCCGCCGTTCTACATTTTCCGAAAAACGCATGTGATTTCAGTTTTTCAAGTTAAAATATTGAGATCAATTGTGTCAAAGAACTTTTGGAGATCTATAAGAATCATTCCAGTATTACATCCCTTTTCAAAGCCTATTGTAACTCTGTCATGAAGATATGGCAAACATGTGTGTGTCGAAAAACCCTTTCGAAATCTAGATTGAAATTTATATATAATGTTCTCTTTTTCAACCAATTTTCTAGCTTGGCCTTGAATAACTTTCTCAAAAATCTTGGATGCAATTAATAATAATGCATGATATGAGCCTGTAGCTTTTTGGTTCTGTTTTTCTTCCATTTTTAAACTTATCAAAATATGACATAAATACATAATAAAAAATTGAATTCTTAGTGGATCAAAAGGTTGCAATGCTTTAACTCATTACTCTGTTCATTAGCTACTTATAGAAAAAAGTCTCATAACAAAAAATTTCTTTGGAACTGTTTCTGAAAGAAAACAACGTGACCATGAACATTCCACTCTTACTGATGGCTGATAGTTCTTTGACGGACCTCAGATAGAAAAGAAAAAACATCGCCCTCATTCTATCTGATATTTGATTTGTAATTAGTTTAATGTTGCTTATCAATGAATCAAGAATACATAACTTTTACTTTATTCCAGCTTAGGATCAATCTATACCTGGTATATTTTCCTACTTTGGATTGTAGCATCATGCAAAATTACGCACTAAGTTGACGAATTTGATTTTTACTACCTTTGACAACTTTCAACGTATTTGTAATCTCAGATGATTTTGATTTTGAAACCAGAAATGTAATGTGTACAACGTAACTCCGTAAAAAAAGTTGTTCTGTAGTAAATATTTCAGCTTGGAAATCTAAATTCTTAGATTAACCTTCACTTGCAATCTATGAATGATCACTTTTAACTGCGATCTTAGGACCTTTTTTAGGTAGTTTGATATCTTTATAAACTCGCGATTTTTCACCTAAATGTAATGCTCTGAGATTATTACCGCATTATTGATTATTTCAGTTACAGCAAGATGCAAACGGTGCCAAAAACAATGTACGTATATAATACCCCTATTTGTAAATTTCTAGAGTTTGCATTATCAACAGGAAGCCCTTGTGAGTAGAGGAACCCCAAGTAATAGCTTAAAAGTTGAAAAGAACTTCGAAATAATTTTAGATTTAGTCAGATTTCAAACATATGAAAACTCTAGGGAGAAAAACCATGAAGGTAGGAAATATGTAGACCGTAAAACAAGATTCGGCAGTCAATTTATCACTAGAAGGCGTTATACTGAGTATTTTCGGTACAAGTTTTTATTTTTTTGTTCCTAATTTTGAATTAATATTCGTGTTGGAGATTTTTTTTGTGTTGATCCCAACGAATATAAAAAACTAGATCTATGCCTTGTGAGAGGAAATAGTCTAAATGTTATAGAAATTTTGCTTGAAGATAAATAGACTTGTCAAAAAATCGACGAAATTATTAAAATAACTAAAAATTTATGTTGCAAAAGGATTTCTGAAAGAGCCTCCTAAAATCAAATACTGTCATAAAAGGTTGCATAAACACAAGTTGTTTAAGAGTGACATGTAGCTCAGAGGTAGGTCATTCGCTTTACATACGCTAAGCCTTCGGTTCGTGTCCAGCCTTGTGTGGCTATCTTTTAGTTCGACTTTAGATGATCTCCCGCCATTATGGTAAATAAGAAACGTAAAAAAATATCATAAAAAAAAAAGAAAAAAATAATCACTTTTCCTGTAATAAGGAAGGTTCTATTTCCTTCTTAATGTTTTATTAAATTTTTCCAGATAATAAAAATTCTCAATCATAAAATGACCTACTACTATAAAATCTAAATATAATCTCTTTAAAAGTATATCTGCGTTAATTTTATTAAATGAGAGTGTTGATCTAAAATAGAATTTCAAGAGTCAATGTTAACCAATCAAAGTTTTACTGTGAAAAATAATGTTACAGACTGTTTGAATGTAAATTAGAATGAAATCTTGCTCTCACTGTGCAATAACGCACATAATTTGATTAATCCATTTTAAATTCAAGCTTGTCGCGTGACAGTAACACAAAGCAATAATCATTCTTTTGTCATTGGTTTTATAGCATAGTGGGTACGAAGCTTAATAATTCATTTAAAATGTCAAAAAAAAAAAAAAAAAGAATTAGGAAATTATAATTTAACTTGCTCCCCATCCCCTGGCAGAGCGCCGCATATATTCATTCTACTTTACAAGACAAAATTTTAAGAACTAAAAACGACCTAAGTTATTAAGTATTTTGATGGTTGTTGTATTTGTTTCTGCGTAATATTTAAAAGTGAAACTCAGTCGCATTTAGGATTAGTTTTACATCTTGTAAGGTTTTTTTTTTGAAATCGCAGTGTAACTAGATTATTTTTTCATTCTCAGACTCTTCCATGGTTTTAGACCGAAACAAAACTTTTGAATCAGATTTTATAGCTAGGTCTATTATTTATATAGAGTCACAACCTAAGAATTCATAAATACTTGTTACGATTTTCAGGCTGAGATTATTTTACAAATGGATAACGACAAGATAATCCTTGTTGACACTAAATACTTTACCAATATTGTTTTTTGGTCGACAAAGGGGCTGTTTGTATGGAGGTGAGCTAGCCCGGGGTGGCACACCTAGCTGAGATCTCACGGAAAATGGAAAACTCAAATAAAAACATAATCGTGTTTATATGAGAACCGGGCTAACCTGCATAACAGAGATCTCACTTGAAATGGCCTGGATCACGGCCAGGTGAATTGGTTTTTTTTCATATAAACAGGCCATGATTTTTTAGTATTTCATACTACAAGAATATATATTTTCAACATTTATCAAATGCACCGGCACATTAAAAATAGTGAAACAATATGAAAACGTAGGGACCCAAAAATCTAAATTGAAAATGAGAGGCAAATCTCAAAATATATAGAGGAAGAATACTTAAACCCTTACAAAACTATCAAACTTTCAAAAAAAGCTTCGAAACACTAAGAACGTACAATGAATATAAATAGATGACATAAATTTAAAAACAGAAAAATTTAGTCTTCATCTAACGCAAAATTTTATATTCACTGTATATA
>JAUZNK010082255.1:0-13106 GCA_035046665.1 Euphysa ruthae | reverse complement strand
GAGTGAGTGAGTGAGTGAGTGAGTGAGTGAGTAAGTAAGTAAGTAAGTAATTAAGTAAGTAAGTAAGTAAGTAAGTACACATATATTACACGGTTTTATGTCAATTTTATTGGAAAACGAGATCTTTTTTACTCGAATTGAAAGTGAATATAAACAAAGGAAAGCATATTGCTACTTGCTAAATTTCATTGGAGACGTTTTAATAAATGATATAAGTGACTATAACAAAGTTTTCATATTACGGATAAAATGCTTTCCTTCGCAAAGAGTTTCAATAAAAAAATATTCTGTTTGGGCTGTTGCTCGAAAAAACACAGACAAAGAAAGTAGACGGTGAATTATTAAGCGCTTATATTTCCGAATTGAGGCAGCAGTACTAATGGTGCATCCCATCCTACGTGTACTAGCATGCTATCATCCTATAATACAAAAAAAAAGCGATAGTTACAGAGGACCGCTCTAAATTCGTAGTAAATCAAATCAAATATAGCAGAAAGTCTACGCAAAGTCTGTTGAAAAACAGCTGGGAATTATGACTTAAAAAGAAATTTTAATGTTGTGTCAAACAGTCAGACCATGAATTTATAAGATAGCAAAGACGTGTATGATGATTTTTATAAAGATACTTTAATATTATACCGAACAGTTGTTTTATGCAGTTAATGGGATGTTTGAAAAAAGAAAGTGCTCTTTTTGACAAAATACCAACAATACCTGAATGTGCTGAAAGCTTTAAAAAAAAGGTTGCAATCCAGAGCTAAATGCTATTGACGTATCTGACTTGTTTGCCAACTCCATGAACAACACCAAATTGAAACAGTGTGCAATATGATAAACACATAATCTAATTCCAATGAATGGATACAACGACTGACAGCAAGATTCAATACATCTAAGCTTAAACAGCTATATATTTTTGCGGATAAGCAGTATAATGATCCAAATGCTGATTACCCATTGCTCCTTTATTCCATAATAGGATATCAGGATTTTCACTTAATATGGCAGTTGAACCATTAAATAAATACCGAAATCCATGCCAAATAGAAGTTTTAGCTAAAAGAAGTAACCAGATATGTAGTTTTAACAATCCTGGTATGACAACTGATCCATTCATTTCATGAAATTTGACCTTGAATTAAATTGTTTGTGCCATGGCCCAAAATTAGCCGAAATCAAATGATCGGCATCACTTATTGGAAATATAAAGAACTATAGCAAGAAGAAACCAACGGAGAAATATCTTTGAATCCATCAAGTGATAACTACTATCAAATACAGGATCAATTTACTGTTATCCGTTTTTTTTTTTACACTCAAAGCGAATTTAACCGAAATAGTGGAATATAACGACAATTTTTGGAGTAAAGTTTTAAATAGATTTGTATGGCTATAGAAAAATTTGTTGCTATCTACCTTTTGACCGGAAGTATGAAACACAAATTACAGTTAGTGCGCAGTGAACAAGAATTGGTTGTTGTGAAAAGTATATGAAGATGTTATTTTATACAGATTATTGATGATGATAATCTTGAGATCGATATTCAAATTGAGAATTAACACATTGTTTTATATATTATATTTTTTATGTATATCTCACTTCTTTGCAGCATTTGTGTGAGTAGCTACTAAAACATGTAGAATTGCATATAAACCATATCCGAATGAAAAAATGGAAAGAAAATTGACTGTTAGGCTACTGTATGTAAAATCATATCAAGTGTAAAAGATAAATGATGATAGAAGAATACTGCAACAGAATACAACAAACAACAAATTTTCTTACGCTACCAGTGATTAATATACAATAAAGCTGTAGCCAAATAGAAAAAACTTCTTTCGACAGTATTGAAATTATTTTTGATTTGGTTTTGATCTATTGAAAGACTAGTTTATACAGAAAATGATTTTATGGTATATCGCATACATAGGAAATAAAAATATTGTTTTAAATTTAAAATATAATTCAATTTAAGAGGAATTTAAATTTAAATTTGAGTATGAAACACACGCTTTCATACGAAATTAAATATTAAAACATTTCGATGTTTACATTTGAATGGAATGTTAACGATACAAAAAAAAAAATTAGAGAATTTTTCGAGTTAATGCCAAATTATTGCGGAAGCTGCAAAGATCGCTACGCTCATTTTTTTGCTTCCGCAATAATTTAGTAACGAAATAAGGTAAAAAATGAAAAGTTTCTAAGGAAGCCTACATAACAAATACATAATAACATGACGATATAGTAAACAAAAATCTAGAAACTGTATATATAGACAAAAATAAAAATAAATAGTGTCCTAAAAGATATAACCCGTATTGTAAACAAAAATTGTTGTTTAGTTTTATCGTTATAAATCGGTTCTTTAAAATTGCACATTCCCGCATATACTAACAAAATATCATTGATGTTGTCAAGAAGTTTAATATGTAGTTCGGTTGCAAGTGCTCTAAAAGTTTATAATCGCTTGATTACTTTCTCTACCAAAATACGTACTTTTGCAATGTTACTTGTTTTACTTACTTCTATTGGCGTCATTTGCGGGCACCATGTCGGCCATGGGCAACTGTAAAAAATATCTTTCTGGCTAAGCAGTTATAGAAAATGTTAAAACCTTTATATTACCTTTATATTGCCTCGGTAGAAGATCTAAAAAGTTTGAATCTAGTGTTATCTTTTTATCAGTAATTCTTCCTGTCATATACAGGAAGAATCAGTGATTTTAGACGAATGTGAAGTTTTGTGTATTGTGATGTTTATAATCCGACCAGCTTTCACTCTGTTAGTTCAAAATCCTTCGGCGTTTCAATGAACAATTCTGACCAATAATCTATAATGGCTAATTAAGTTTTTGAACTGCTGGAACCGAGCTGATGTGGTGGCTGATATTGTTTCTCTATTCGGCTTTTACACAAAGATTTTAAAGCATGAAGATATATCCAACAGTAAAAAAGGCTGTTGCACAAACTTTTTCAGGCACAGCAAAAATTAACTTCCAGGAATTAATTTTCTGGCCGGTCCCATCTTTTTGGGTGTCACTTTACAATCCCTTGTTGCTTGATTATCATCTTTTTGTCGGAATCGCTTTCTAATTAAAGGTGCGACTTTGTCATATATTTTATGGAAAATATATTCGAAATTATTTATTTATATAGTTATATATTTCGCTAGTTAATTTGCCAGCATGACTAAATAATTTAAACGGAGTATTATTTTTTTTTTTTTTTTGTTAGCTACTTTGGTCAACCACATCTATCTCAAAAAGAGCGTTTTTTTTTTTTTAACACTTATGCCATACTTTTCCTCTGAAATTTGACCTGCAATTGTAATAGACCCGTCTGTTTCATTTAATTCATTTACTTCGTTTTTATTTGTCTGCTTATTTATGTCATTTTTCCACTTTTATCTTCTCGGTTCGTACTACTTTTAACTTGTTTTTTGGGTTTTTATGAACAGAAATATCTGAATACCTTTTTCAGCGGTAGGCTTAATAGTTACACTCTTTTTAGCATAAAATATTAAATTTAGTGTGGGGTTGAGGTGTTCTTCAGTATCTTCTCCTTCATGAAAACCATTTGAACTTATACGGCTATCTTTTGCTGACTCCCTAGTTTACCTTTAGTGTCCAGTCGGTTTATAAGTTTTCTCCAAATGTCTCTGGTGGAAGTATTTTTTTGATTTTGTAGAAAATGAAATGAACAACCTAGAATGAAATTATTAAACTCAAGATTATACAAAATAAAAAAAACGGCAATACTTATTTGAACACCCAGGCTGAAAGTTTATGATATTTAAAAACAGTGAAAAAGATAAAATAAATCAAATAAAAGAAGCATATAAAACTAACCTAAAAAGTGGTTTACATGACCATTTTTCTGAAGATTGTAAGCATTTGTGTTCTTCTTTCCAATATTTTAACTGTCTTGTTGAATTTGAACAACCCTTTACTGCATACCCATTTTTTTGAATAATAATATGGTATTAACTGAGACCGTAATATCGCGTACGGACTCTCATAGAGCGCGGTCAGACAACGAAATTTATCTCGGTAGGAATAAATGGAATACCGTGTGAATTTTTAGAACGAAAACTACAAATTGACAAAGTATAGTTTTGTCTTTCATCAAAAGATATTGCCTTACATAAAGAGTATTTTCGAGGTCTGCAATCAGGCGGACAAAATTTTTAAAATGGACGAATTTGTGGTGAACATTTTTCTTATGAAATCTGAAACTCTCCTACATACATCCCAGGTGTAGCTGTTCCGTTTTCTTAAGCTCATATTATTAAAAATTGATGCAAAGTAGTAAGATTAAACGAGTAAAAAGCTAGTGATATAACCTATCTATTATGATGTAAGCACATCAATATTTTTTAATTACAAAATTATCAACACTGGCAAAGCACTTCTAGGGATTACTGCATATGAAACTGGACTATCTTTCAATGGTATATATCCAGGGTCGATAAATGATAACGAAATCACTGAAAAGTTTTTTAAGAAAAATCACACGGTAATGGCTTTTTCATTCAAGATCCCTTTGTTTTAAAGGGCTTTATTTAAATTGACATACCCAGAAATCAGGAGCTCAGTTTCTTCAAGTCGACGTTGCTGGAAACTTTGATATTGCGTTAACACAAACACATGTCGAGAGTTATATTGGTTGTGTCAGAAATTCGACATGACCAAATCAACGCATGGATTTGTTATCATCGACACGGAAAATGTCATGTTATATTGTTAATATTATAATGAAGCCAATCGGTTCAAAAGAATGATTTCATTTTTTATCTTTGTCAATTCTATTTATTATGCAAAATATTGAGTATATAAATGGTTTTATAACAAGTATAGAAGAACTTAAAATAGAGAAATTAGGATAAGCAACTAATTTTAGGAAATAAGCTCAGTCTAAGATAAATAAACATAAATTGAAATTTTTTAAAAAAATTAAAAAATATATATTAAAATAAAATATTATCTTTATAAAAACTTCCCTAGTGGTGTTTCTTGAGATCAGCGAGGTCTGGAATTTTACCATCAACATTTTGTTTTAGATTACTATTCTCGATATGTTGCCGCTCGGTTATTGCTTGACTTTTTAGTATACTGTCGATAATATCTTGGACATAAGTAAACTATCATACTTTATAATGAAAAATTTTAAGTGCTTTTTTTCTGGTAAATATGACTGTAGAATGCAGAATTTAAACTTAGTGCACATCATTTGCAACTGTGTTTGAATTAAGTACTGCGGTTGTTTGTTAGTATTTTCTAGTGGACTGTTGCTATTTTTAGCTTGTGTTTTAATTTTTAAAACTATATCAGGTGATACAAACCCATCAGGACTAGCGCCATAGTTTGTGTCGTCTTGGTGTTGAAAAAACCCACATGTTTCTGCAAAACATTTTGAAATATTTTTGAATTTTTCTAAGGCAACTGGTATTTGTGTCTACGCTCAAAGTTTTTATGTTACTAGTATTATATATATCACTATATATCACTTTCGGTTATCCCATCTCTTATCATTTTCCAGTAGGTTATAAGTTTATCGTGGCCATAGATACCTAATAAAACTGGAATTTTGTCAGGTCAATCCATTCTGCGGTATTTTTATTCATAGGAAAACGATTTTTTTTTTCTTCTTTTGTGTTTGTTTAAGATTAATTTTAATATCACAATTTTACCTTGACTTTGTATTCGTTCTGTAATGTCATCTAATGTCAAACATTTTCCAAAAACTCTAGCAAGTTTTTAATAGATATGGTATCGTGATTATTAACTCCTTCTAAAGTAGGGATTTGCAAAGGTTCATTTGTTTGAAGTGCTCGACTTACCGGCATAGGCAAGAAATCTATAGCATTAGTAAAGTCAGTTTTTTTATGACGACTGTTTAGATGATTTGGTCACAGGAGATCTCATAACCAACATTTTTAGGGGAAAGATTTTCAAAAACATGCTGTTGAAATCGTTTTTCTTGTTTTGACAAGCCTTCTTTTATTTTACTTTTTATAGTAAGTACATCTCTTTCAAAATAAAAGTTTTCAGGATCCGCTTCGATAACTTTTTTATCTAAAACATTCCCTTTACAACGTGCAGGTATCATTTTAATTTCTCTTAAAAAACCATAGATATATAACTGTTCCAAATAGAATAACAGCAGGCCGTGCATTGTGGCCATAGAAATTTTAAGTAAATGACCTCACAAATGCTTTATTGCCATTTATATAGCAATAAAATTCCTTTTTCTATTTTTGGAAATATAATCACCTATGTGTTCCTTTGTAATAGCACGATATTTAGAATTAAGCCACTTTATAAAAAATAAAAAATTTATCTATAGTTTGATTGGTTTGTTGTATAGTGCGCAGATCAAATCTTTCTGTAACTCCGCTCCTTTCTCCTTCCAAGAATTTCTTGTAAGTTTAGTTGAAGAATATCAACAGAAATAAATCGAATTAATTTTAAAAATTATGATAGAAGCCGTGAGAGCCGAAAACTAACTAAAATCAAACTAAAAACTTAAACCATAAAAATATTTGAGCTTTAGAAATGAGAGAAAAAAAAAAATTGAAAACAAAACAGAATTGAAAAAAGTTTAATCTATGTGCTATAAAAGATTGTCATATAACAGGTTGGCTGTGGGTTCTCCACCACCATACCACCGTAAACATATATTGATTAAATCATACTAAAATTTTGGTATCCAAAAAATCCTACCCTTCCTCAAGAAAATTTGCCCCGATATATTCGCCCTAAAATTGCGATCAAGAGTTCATAACAAAAATTTTATATGAAGAGCCAAAATTAGAAGAGCTACTTACCCTCTCTAAAACCTATTTAATAAATTTCAAACATTTAAAATAATTTTCCAATAATTACACACCTCGTTTTCCAAACATTCAAAATTCTTTGGAATTAGTTTTCATCGCAAGTAAAAAATCCTTTAAGAAAGTAGATTAAAGAGGAGGATAGTTTTCCCCGTTATAAAGAACACTTTTCTTTATAACGGGGAAAATTTTTCGGAAAAGGGGTGTGGGTTGAAATGGAAAATATTTACAGAACCAAAATATCATAAAGTACCATAAAGTAATCAATCCCTGCTTTCCGATTACCTCTAGAGAAAACTCAGGTAAATTTATTTAGTTGAATTAAAGTTGTGATTTTAACAACAGAGCCTCTTACAAAATCAATGCTTTATCTCTAAATGTATTGAGGCTATTTAAAGGAGTATATGATATGTGGCAAATAATTTACATACTTTTTTGAATAGTCACCATTCTCGCTATATTCATGTAAAGGACTTTCATTTTGCTGTCTTTTTGGCGATGGAGATTTAAATCTATTTTTAGTTGACAAGGAACCACTTCGAGCATCTTTATTTAATTCATCTTTGTTTTTATCCATCGAATATTTATTTAATAATTAAAATTAAGCAGTGCTGCCATTATTTTGCACACTTTCTGTTCAAAATACTTTCAACCGTAACAGCATTTTATTTAAAAAAAAAAATTCTTCAAGACAGATGAATAAAATTAGTTAATTATTGTATTTTAAACTGTTGTGAGGCTATCCACTTGATTATAAAACACGTTGGTGTAAAATGATTTTAATAACAATTTATTACGAGAGTTTGCTAACACGACTTTGAATAACATCTCACTTCAAATATATTTTAAAATGCAAAATAGGAGGTATAAAACATTCAAAAGGCATAGCCGAGGTGAGAGATGAGATGGGGCACTATATTTCTTAATTTGGGATCTTGAACCCTAAAGTTTTTCCTACCTTAAACAAATCACAATATGCGGGCGTATGTGTCGAAAAGAATTAACAGACGCATCAGGATATTATTTGCGAATCATTTTTTTTTTTTTTTTTTGATAAAAAGAAAAAGAGTTTTTGCGTTTATGGCTCTCTTAAACATAGCTAAACAAAAAAAAATGTCAGTTTAAAAAAAGAGAAGAATTAAAAAAAGGGATTTGTTTCTTGAGATGGCCTGTTAGATAGCTTTTGAACGCTTTGTTTAATTTCACACAAATTTTGTGAATTTTCTTTGAATTTGATAGGGAGAAATATACTTTCGAAAAAGAATTTCGCAAAACGTTAAGTTAATGAAACTATTTAATAAAAAGTAAACTATTTTATGTAATGCTTTATTAAAGCTTGTTTTTGACTGTACTACAATGGAACTTAAACTTGCGCTTTATCTCAAAGCAATTGCAAGTAGGAATTCTTCTTTAAGTCACACAACCATCTTGGTGTGTTGGGGAGGAGAAAACGGGTTGTTGTCAAAAACGCAATATCCTATTGTGGTTTTGAACTTCCTGCTGCACACTCTTCAACACCTGTTGATGATAGTCCTGTTTCTCATATGGCGAAGCCCACTTTTTCCAAGTCATGTCATTCTCGTGCAAAGCAGTTTATCCGAGTATATAATGTTATGAGCTATCCCAAATGGAAAACAAGCACTTTTCGTGATCGGGGTGGCTTGTTTGTACATGTGGGTGGCTGGAGGGTGTGGGCAACGCCATGTGGAAGTCTATCCCTGTGGTTGAAATTGGTTCTTTGTCTGGTTTCGCCACTGTGTGTTTGGCCATCGTCATCCCTAATTATTTCCATAGATTTTTTGTTGATACCATTATTTAAACTTTTATATACTTTACTGAGCTCAAATTTTTATATTAATTTTATTTTCAATCTTTTTAAACTTTTTATTTATATATTTTTGTCTTTACTTGATTATTCATTGAAATTTATATTGATACTTGGGTCCTTTTTTTATTTTTATCTAACTATTCTGAAGTGTTTTTTTTACCCTCAGAAATTTATTTCTGTTTGTACTCATACACTTATCTGCTAAGATAAATTTTTCCCAATCTAATCAACAAGAATGTTTTAATTTCGTCAATGAGAGATACACAAAGTCTACGTATTTATTTCAATCAAAATAATGTCATTTTAAACTCATCAAGACATAAATCAAATCACCTTTATTATAATTTAAATACTGAAGAAAGCCAAAATTTGGAAACACAGAACCTTGATTTAATAATTCCAATCTGAATTATTTCTTTAAAATGGTTTTTTAAACTTCTGTTAAAATTTTGGTTTTTTTATTGATAGTTTTATCCGTTGTTTATTATTGTAAACAGCTGATTTTACCATCTTCTTTTTATTGTGCATTTAAGGACATTGACAGTAGACCTGCTTATTCTGACTTTTTTGAAGTGCTCTTATCAAATGTGTCTGTTACAAACACATTTAAATACTTTTATTTATGAAACTCAAAAAAAAAAAAAATTAATCAAAACATAATATGTATTTTTAGGCATGTTTTACTTTATTACCCTAGTATTTACGTTTTTTAACATAAGATATTTCATTTTTAATTTAGGCCTGTTAAATAGTCAATATGGTCAGTTAAGTAATCAAATTAATACCTCTGCCACTTCTCTCACTCACATAATTTATACACAATTTAAAACAAAAATCCTTCAAAACAATTGGTGTATTAAATTAAATTTTTAAATTTCTCTTAAACTTCTTATGTTAAATTATCTAATGACATTGAATTAAATCCTGGTCCTGTGCGATACAAAATAGAAAACCGTATTCAAGAACATCAGCAATTATGACTCACTTTTAGGCAAAAAAGGTTACACTTCATTCATTTTAATGTAAACAGCATACTATAAAAAATTTAATATTTAAGAAAGATTTCAATTATTTCAAAACCATTAATTATTGGAATTACTGAAAGTAAGCTTGATAGCCCCATAAAAGACAGAGAAATTGATCTTAGTGGATAGCAAATCTCAAGGAAAGACAGAAATAGATATGGTGGTGGTGTTATTTATTACAACAAGAACGATCTTAATTTTAATGGTGTTACACACACAAATGATATTGAAAACATATTTGTTGATATTCCTCTCCCTTGTACCAAACCTTTTACAGTGGGTATAGTTTACAAGCCACTTGATATCCAATCCATTTTTTGAGCCACCCACAATTTGCACCAAATTTATGAGGTTGGAAAAGATATATATATTTTAGGAAATCTATATGTTAATCTTTTGGATAATAATAATAACAATTATATCTTGACAACAGAGTTCTCACACTAAATGCACTTTTAAATAACTGTAGTGAATTTTGTTCCACATTTGGTCTTACACAACTAATCAGGGATTCTACAAGAGTAACATCAAACACCTTGTCGTTATCAGATCACATTCTCTCAAATGCTTCTGACAAGATCACGCAGCAGGGATTACTTGAAATTTCTCTTTCTAATCATCAGCCAATTTTCTGTACACGCAAAGCCACTAGGTTTAGACCTGGCACTAAAAAGTTTTAAAAATTCAGAAGTATGCGCAATTATAGTAAAGACTTACTAAATAAAAGATTAAGCAAATTTTCTAATTAAACAAACTATTGATGCTATAGCCATATACCCATGAAAACAATTAAAATAAAAAACAATTCTCAAGAGTGGTTTGACAAAAAAGTTGCAGAAAAAATAACTATAAGACATAAATTGTATAAACAATTTAAAAGGACAAAAACAGATGCAGACAAGGAACTTGATGATGCTCTTGAGTTACAAAATCAGAAAATCCAATTTCACAATCCAATTTTTGTTTTAAAAAAGGTAATAAGTTTGTTTTTGATTATTCTCAAATTGCTAATGCTTTTAAAAATTTTTTTTTGGATATTTTTCAACCAATCTTTCAAATCTCCTTCCAAAAGCATCAAATATTTATAACAGTTAAAAAACCCTAAATTTTTATGGCCAAATGAAGATTTCGAAGGAATTTGAATTCTCAAGGGTCACTGAAGATGTAATTAAAAACATAATGACGGTAATTAAAGACGGATGTGCTTCTCTTTTGAGATCAATCACACAAATCTAAAATAAATCTTTCTATCAGGACTACCAGATTTCCAGATGGTTGAAAACTAGATAAAATCGCTCCGTTATCTAAAAAGGGAGCAAGACAGAACCAAAAAACTAGAGGCTCGTATCATTATTATTAATTGCATCCAAGATATATGAAAAATTATTTGAAGGTCAAACTAGAGAATTCGTTGAAAAAGAGAAAATTATATATCAATTTCAATATGGACACATGTTTGTCATATCTTCATGACAGAATTAAAAAAGGTTTTGAAAAGGGATGTCACACTGGAATGATCCAATAATCCTTATATGTTGTGCCTTTGACACAATAGATCTCAATATTTTGCTTGAAAAACTGAATTCCATTCGTTTTTCGGAGAATGTAGTTTTCTGGTTCCAGTCTTATCTCACAAAGAGAAAATTTCGGGTGAAAGTTGATAAAGAACTTGCTGGTGAAGCATTAGTGAAATGTGATGTCCCTCAGGGGTCAATTTCAGGACTTCTTTTGTTTTGCTATATGTGAACGACATGACACAAGCACTAGACTGTGAATTACTTCTTCACTCAAATGACTCTTGCTTGATTTTCCAACATAAGGATGTAAAAGAAATCGAAAAAATTCTAAACAGAAATTTTTTCAAATTTTGTGAGTGGCTTGTCGATAACAAACTAAGTGTGCAGTATGGAGAAGAAAAAATCAAGTTTATCCTCTTTTCTTCTAAAATGAAAACTAAAAAAGCAGATTCCTTGAATATAAAATTTATAGAGGCATATCCATTAAACAACATATCTCAGTAAAATACCTCGGATGCTTATTAGATCAAACACTGAGTGGAAAGACAATGGGTCACTATGTTTTAAATAAAATTAATTCCAAACTTAGATTTTTATATAGAAAAAAATCTTTCTTAACACCAGCCTAGATTATAATTCTGGAAAAAACCGGTTTAAATATTAGCATATAATTTTAATTATTTTTTTTTTTTTACTATGTTTCGGCTGAATCTGTTTGTGTGTGTTATGTATAACGGGACCACAATGAAAATATTGCTGGGGCGGACAATTTTTGTGCCTATCCTTGCCACCATTTGTATTTATTTTAATGTATAATTTTTTTTTTTTTTTTTTTTTTTTTTTGTTTCCTTTGGTTTTCTGTTCTCTTATAATTTTCATAGCTAATGTGCATTTGTTTGTGGCAGAATAAACACTTACTTACTTACTTGACAAAACCAAGGTTTGTCAAGTAAAAAACGTGAGACACATGGCCAGTATCAAAATTTAGTTCTGGAATTAAAATGCCAGAACTAAAATTCCTTTTTCAGGTTGGTTTTTTTATTTTAGTTAATCTAATTTTTCTTGATTACCTTTTAAAAACACATTATGAAGACAGGAAATGAAATTATTTATCATAAGATACAGTTCATGTTTTAGAATAAGAATTTTTGTTTACGTTGTTATTGCGGCGAAATTACTAATGAAACTATTTTCTTTTTTCCTCTGCTGGAAGAAAACTAATGTTTATTATAAGTTAGAGTATAACTTTTACCATGACATTTTTTCGCAACTTTTCAAATAAACTTGAAAAGTATAAGGTTTCAAAACAGTGTTGACAAACATATGGTTGTGTAAAAACTGTGTTTGACTTTAAATACAGTTTTTTTAGTATTCATGTACTTAGGTACTTCAGGATGTCCCCGGAAAGATTTGATCACCTACGTTCCATGATGATCCATACCAGAATGTATAAAAAAGACACTAACTTAAGCGAAGCTATCACGACTTCAAAATGACTAGCTATAACACTGAGATTTCTAGCCACTGGAGATGAACAGCAAAGTATTAGTTATTTTTTTCGTGTTGGGAAATCAATTATTAGTCACATTATTAGTAAGACATGTGAAGCCAAATTTGAATTTTTCAAAGAAAAGTATTTACAGTCCCCTAACTCAAAAGAGGACTGGCTTAACAACAGTTTGAGGACACTTGGGAAAAACGACATGGTATCTGTACCTTCTTTTATTCGCTTTCTTGAGGCTTTATTTTTTTCATTGTGTTTAGAGACTTCTTTGCTAGGTCCTGACCCCGTTTTTGCTATGTCATTTTATTCGTTTTCGACAGAATACGTATCGTCATTGCCGTCTTCCAAAATCAGTCTCAATCGTATCATTGTTGAACAATGGGTTACATAGTTATAT